>PVLA01005764.1:79260-138761 GCA_004027455.1 Hydrochoerus hydrochaeris | reverse complement strand
AGAGTATTCTAAAGGATATAACTGCATGTATGTTTGAGTGTGTGGAATTAATAACCATGTTGTTAAAGTTTTAGTTGGATGGATGAGCAAAACTGACTGCAGTCTCACTGTTTGGATGTCCGCTTTGTGGACTTTACTTTTGTAACTTGAACAACTGCATCTAACAGGAAATTATGTAATTATCAACTAGTGATTTTTTACTGGTTACTATTTTTGGTTTTTTTTTTCTGTTTGGTTTTTTATTGTTTTTGAGATTTTGTATTGTTTCTACCCTCATTCTGTTTCAAAATTTTTTCTTTAAATAAAAAAATTTTTAAAAAAAAGCAAGAGGAGGAAAACAAAATCCTCTAAAATAGATAACTATATGCATACTTAAGTGTATAGGATTGATAACCATGTTACTAATTTTTTGTTGGATCAGTGAACAGAACTGTTTGCAGCCTCACTGTTTGAATGTCTACTCTGTATGCTCTAATTTTGTAACTTGAACAACTATATCCAAGAAGACAATATGTAATGTATCAAATAGTGATTTCTTATTGTTTATTTTTTTTTTAAATTCTGTATTGTTTCTATCCTGGAAGTTTAGTGCCACCACTGGTGTTGTTTGTATGTGGTGACAAGTTGAGCAGCTCTCATGTGTTGGAAATGGGAAATTAATCCAAGATATGGTCTGGTCTCTGAATTAGCAGGGTAGCTCAAACTGGGAGGACCCCAGGAGCCACTCACCCTGCTATCCTGGGTTTCAGCACCATAATTGATAGGTTTTTCAGTGCAACAAGAAAGAAAAATATAAAATAAAAGTAGCCTTTATTGTAAGGACGTGAGAGGTGCTGATACAGCCAGCTTAATCACCTCCTCTCAAATGTACTTATTTGAAATGACCTATATTCTTTTATTCAAAGTGATTCTGTTACAGATACTGTGTACTTGGGTTCTGGAATCTTAAAACCAGTTCTTGCCATTTCTGCCTTCTAATTAGAATGGGTGATTGACATTTAACATTATTAAATTTTTTAATACTTGAATGATGTGATTAGGTTTAGGTCTACTGGTTTATTTTTTAATGTTTGTTTGTTTTTTCTTTGTCCTTTCTTGCTTTTATTATCCCTTCTCCTTTTTTTCCTTTACTTCTTTTTTATTTCTTAAACATATTTTAAAATTTCATTTTAAATTATTATTGACATTTTAGATATATCTTTCATTGATTGTTCTGTGTATAAAAGTATGCAAGTAGGGCTGGAATTTTAAACTGAATGAGACTTGTGAATTTTGGAAATTAAATTGAACAGGTTTTTATAATATCTAAAACTGCTTAGAGAAATATGGAATATTAAAAACCCACCCAGCTCGTGATTACGAATGAGTCCATGAAGTGTTTTAAAGAGCTGAACATGGTGCCACATGCCTGTAACCCCAGCACTCAGAAGCCTGAGGCAGGAGTAGCATTTAGAGTTTGAGGCCAGCATAAGCTACAAAGTAAGTTCAATGCCAGCCTGAACTACATGGCAAGACCCTGTCTCAAAAAACATGCACACAAAATAAAATGTTTAAAAGAGAGAAAAAGAACTATTTGTGATTGCTTCCTACCACACCCAGTCTACTCAGTAAACTTTTGTACTTTTCCTGTTACTGGTTTTCCATTTTTTTAAGGATTATTCCCATGTGAAAAAACAAGAATGTTAGGAAACTATCAGCAAGAACAACAAACACTAAGGATTGGCTCTGTGCTTCAGTTTATCATTTGAGAAACATAGTTAACATGATTGCTTTGAACACAGGTCAGGAGGATTTTTGCCTCTTTAATTTCTTGTTGTGTTCTCAGTAAAAAGTAGACTTTTTTCCAGAGGAAACTAAAAGAGATATTTGATAACAGTGCCAGTTCTAGACCAAAATCTGATTTGAGTAGAAATGCTGTTCATTTTCCTCTTTTTATGTTTTTTCCTCTTATATAAATTGGTAGAGAGAGAAGAGAGGAAGAACTACTGGCATCATGATTGAATATAAAAAATGTTGTGCTAACTGAAAGAAACCTATGCTGAAAAGTGATCACAATGGGATTCCATCTATATGGAATCTAAAATCAAACTGGAAAAATAAATATCTAAGAGTATACAGATCTTAAAGGAGTGTGAAGGAGTTTTCTCATCTCTGCCATCATCCAAACTCTATGCTATGGACTTTTCATACATTATCTCATGTAGTCCTCAAAAACACTTGATTAGATAGTTAATGTTAATTCCCCTATCTTACAAATACTTGTAACTCAGAGGATCTAAGTACTGAATCCTACACCTACACAGAAGTTGCAACTTCCTAAAGAACTTAAAAAACTGGCAAGTAAATAGTTCCTAAGGAACTTAAAAAACTAGCAAGGGAATCACTCCAAAGGCAATTCTCACACTGATATCCAAAGACATTTGCAAGAACATTTTCCACAATGATGTTTAACAAAATGAAAGACTAGAAGCAATCTAAATGCCCATAATTAGAAGATTTAGAATAGTTTTGATACTCCCATATTATACAATACTGTTTCAGGGTCTCCAAATAGCATTGTATTAAAAAAAATAACATCTAACTTCTGCTCAAAGCCCCAGGAGACATATTCAAGAACATTCATTGCATTTGTGCAAAAACAAAATAGGAACAGAAAAGTACAGATTATGTACACATGGTTATTTATTGGGAGAGAAAGAGAAAAAAGGCACTTGTACTTTTTTCATGCTTGGTATTGCATTTTTTCATCTATAACTTGGGTAATTTTCATAAATATGTTTTAAAACCTGTAAAATTACTAGATAAAAAGAAGATTCAGTTGTCTCAGGAGACTACTTCCCTACTTTCTTACTGCAGCTGATTTCTACAGTCAGAACTTTCTGGATGCTGTTGAAGGAATAGACCACAAGTGGCAGGCAGGGATACTAATGTTAATGGGGTAAAGTGGAAGAAAGTGGTCTCAGGTGTCAGATCTGCCAGCAGCCCAGAGTAACAACCTCAGGAAGCCTTGTGTTTTGTGAATGCTTCATAAGTGAGTGGAACTGAGAATAAATCTGTGACAGCTGTGAGCTGGAAATAAAGATGACATTTATCACCAATAGTAAGGTAAATATAAAGTATAAAATAAAAGATGCCACTGTACACTCATGAGATTAGCAAAAATTGTAAAACCTGGCTCACAAAGAATTTTTTTAAATTTATACAGATATAAATAAGCCAAAAACAAAACAAGGGCTAGAGGTTTAGCTCAGTGGCATGTTTGCCTGGCAAGCACAAGGTCATGAGTTCGATCCCCAGAGCAAAACAAAACAAAACAAAACAAAAAGAGTTCCAGTGTTGCTTAAAGGAATACAAGTGTTCACAACTACTTTAAGCAATTTACCAATTCTTAGGAAAACTGAAGACAGGCCTTTTACAATTTAGCAGTCCTATCTCCAAGGGACATAGTTTACTGAACTACTTATTGAATGACATCCGTGTGAGTTTCTATTTGGGGATATTATCAGTAAAGCTGTTGGGAGCATTTGTGTGTTCTTCTTTCAGTGAACTTATATTTTCACTTTCCTTAGAAATTAGGCTGTATAAAAACAAGTTTAGTTGTGTAGAAACTGCTGTACTTTTACAGAGTAGCTTTATCATTTTACATTTCCACAAATAATATATGAATGTACCTTGATATCCTTGCCAACAATTATTGATTATTTCTATTGTCTTTTGTTTTTACATATTTTCATAGTTTTAGGGTGATACTAATTTGAATTATAATTTGTAAAATAATGGCAAATGATTTTGAGTTTCTCTTCACTTTTTTTGGCCATTTATGTCTTCTCAGTGAAGTATCTATTCACATATTTTACCCTTTTTTCAAATTGATTGTTTGGCATTTATTCTGGAATTCTGACAGTCTTTTATTTATTCTAGATATAAGCCCTTCCTTGGGTTTGTAATTTGTAAATATTTCTAGTACTCTTTTCATCTTTTTTACAGAGTCTTTTGCAAAGCAACTCCTAAATTTTGATGAAGTCAAATTTAGCAATATTTTTCATTGCTGGATTGTACTTTTGTATTTAAGTCTAAGAACTCTTTTCCCAGCCCCATGTTTGAAGGTTTTCTCCTATACTTCTTAAAAAATATTTATAATTTTATATCTAAGTCCATTATACATGTGAATTAATTTCTGCCAATCTGTGAATTAGGATGCAGAGTTTTGACTGCAGTTAAATTTATTTTGTTCACTGATGTTCAGTTGTTAAATTCTTATACTTCAGGAGTATACAGGAAAAAAGGCATTCTTTTCATCTTAATGACTTATAACAATCTAAACACACATGCATATTAACCAACATCCATTGAAGATGAAAACCAGGCAGGGAGGTGTACACCTGAAATCCCAGAACTCTAGAAAACTGAGGCAGAAGGATCCCAGGACTGCTTCTGTTAGTATACTTATTTACCATCTGTATGTTCTTGTCGATGAAGTTTCCACTTACATATCTTACCCTTTTTCATCCCAGTTTGGGCAATTTAGCAATTTAATAAGACCTTGTCTCAAAGTAAAATGATCATGGATATAACAATGTGAAGGATCTGAGTTCAATCCTCAGCAATGAAGGAAAAAAAAGGAAGAGTGAATTTTCCTTTCCTATGCACCTATCAAATTCTACTGAGAAGGTTGTTTTCCCATTTGGAGACTGTGTGAGCAGCATGTATTACATACTATTTTCTCTAGTTTCTTTCACTCAACCTTGTTCATAGGATCCACCCATAATATTACGTGCAGTGCTAGGTCATTCACGGTATGATCATGATATGAGTGTATCCTGACTAATGAACCCATTTCCGTAGAGATATGTGTGGGTTGTTTTAGACTTGAAATAACTAATTATTAATGTGATTATTCTAATGTACACATTTTGATGAATAATTGTTACCATTGCTGTTGTGTACCTACCTAGATATAGAATTGTTAGGCCATAAAATAGACATATATATTTAGCTTTAATAGCCATTGTTAAAGCATTTTCAATAAAAAGGAGTTCTAATTGCTTCAAAAACAAAACCAAAAGAGAAAGAAATAGATCCTCTTACTGATCATGTTACAGTCACAGTGTCAGTTTCCCATGCTCAGTTGCAGTCCAAAATTATTGAATGGAATATTCCAGATATAATGCAATTAATAAGTTTTAAATAACTTTAATCAGAATGTTAGAATTGTTCTATTTCATTATAACATAGTGTAAAAAGGATTTGATAATGTGCATGGTTTCAGGCCTCTATTAGGATCTTGGAAAGGGTCCTCTGAAGAGAGCAGAACTACTGTACAGGAATGGATACAGAAGTGTTGTTTGCAGCTTTGCTGTGTTATTTCCACGTGGGGAAGCTTTTCAGTGTGGAAATTACACATGCCAGAGCTGCACATTTCAATATGCATAAACCTTGATAAAGTTAATCTTAAAAAACCTCAGTCATATCTGTAACATTTTATATTGCCAAGAAGAACAAAGAAGAAGTTGCAGGAAGAGAAAAAGAAATAAACAAGCATAACAATGGAAGGAGAGGAGGAGAAAAGAATGGAGGTTGAGGAGTAGAGGAGTGAGGGTGGGGATGTAAAGGAGGAGAGGAGAGAAGAAGAGACAAAGGAGAATAGAAAAAGGAAAAGAAGAAAGAGGAGGAGGAAGAGGAAGAACAAGAAGAACTGGAGAGGAAAGAGGAGAAGGGGAAAAACGAGGAAGAGATTAGCAACAAATAACACAAAAAATTTAAAATCTAAAGTATGTGTAGAAAAACACCAACATTTAAACTTTGTCTATGGTAGATACTTGTATGTTTGTGACATTAGTCTCTATATATTCTTACATTTCAATTAATTAGTGGGGAAAAAAAAGAAAAGTCACATAAAAGAATAGCTTGTAAAAAAACACCAAAATTTTATTATTTCATTAGTTTATTGGTACAACTTCATCTACAGTGAACACATTCACCACAGGGAATTTGTGCCTGTACATGGTGCACCTTGATTTGTCCTTTTTTTCTTCCCATTTCCCTCTCTCCCCTTCAATTCTCTTATTTACAAAGTTTGCTACATTTTATCCTCTTTTTCTCATTTTTCTTTTCCCTTCATTCATTTATCCTCTCCCCTCTTTAGTTCTCATTTCCTTTTGAACAATTTCTTCCCACTTAACCATATATCTTATAAAATTTGGTTCTTAGTTGCACTTTCAATTTTTACCCCATGCCATATTTAGACATGTCCAATTTATTTTATTTATGAGTATGGCCTCAAGTTGCATCCATTTACCTACAAAAGTTTCAACTTCATCTTTCCTTATGGCTGAGTAGTACTCCATTATATAAAAAGACCACATCTTTTTTATACATTCTTTGGTTGATAGGCATTTATGCTGTTTCCAAGATTTAGCTATTACAAATTGTGCTGCTATATATATGGGTGTACATATATCACTGTGGTATGCTATTTTTAATTCTTTTGGGAATATACCTAGAAGGGGAAAAGAAAAGAGAAAAAAGAATAGAAAAGAAAAGACAGGCCAGCTAGCCATGCATGTGGGAGGAAGCAGTTAGGAAGCAGTTCACTCACTCTGGTGTGTGCAGTGAAATCTACTGCCAGGCTAGAAGGAAAAAGACCTCATATCTCAAGTCCATCATGTGTGGTTTGATTTAGCCACACTATTTTAGCCTATCCATTTTTTTCCTTTTTTGCTTTTAAACTTCCTTGTATGGAAGTCTTGTCCCATCCTCAGCTGGGTGACCCACTGGCATCCCTGTGGGCTAGATGGCTGTTTTATTAAGTCCTATATCTATGTTTTGTCTGATCTATGAGTATCTCATTTTACATTGATTCTGTCTTCAGAATATATGTTCCTCCCTTTCTTCCAATTACCTCTGTTTTTAGTTGAATTTCTCTAAATACCTCTGAACATGGCTTCTCTATTCAGCCATGTTTCTTCTTCCACACCAAAATTTGAATGTTTAATATTTCTGACCAGTGACATATGGGAAGAGAGAAGAGCAGTGAGCAGTGACAAGTCAGCCTCTCCAAGACTGAGAGTCCAGATGCTGAAACATAGCAAATTGGGGAAAAGAAGAAGAGAGAAAGTGGATTCCCAAGACCCAGGGAAGTTCTGAAGGTTAAATTGGAGTCCAAAAGGAAAGCAAGGTGACAGACTTCAAGGCAGAAGAGGGAGGTGGCAGACCACAATTTCTCCCTGACTCCTGCCTCATGGCATGAGCAGACTGGAACTTACAAAGGTGTAGTGATGGTGGGGGACCCTGGAAACCTCCAGGGAGAAATGTGCCACTGATGTGGAAAACTGAATGTGGTGGGCTGTATCGACTAGTGAGTGACTCCATTCCAAACATTCCCAGGAAAGGGTGATTGACAGAAGATATTTAAGAGTGGGGCCAACTGAAACCAGGACTCAGAGTAGCTGGGAGTTGGATCCATGTGATAAAACTATATATGAAATATAGACACCACAAAAGAACTAGAATAAGTCAAGATGTTAATAGTTGTTGATTTGGGGAGTTCATTTTTTCTTCATATTTATTTCTACATCCCATAAAATAGTTCTGAAATTCAGGTTAGTTAAAGGGTTATAGGTTTTAAATAAAAAAAACTCATATAATTTTTCTGCATTATAAATTGTTTATATTATAAAATCTATTTTTAAAGAAAATTAGAGTAAAATAATTCTTAAATTCATTCTGTTATGGTATTGCAACTTACATTGCTATTTCATATTCACTAGCTCTGCTAATCAGGTTATTAAATAGCATAAGCTGTTCCATAAATACATTTTACAAGTGGAGGTTCTGTACCAACTCCACACAGGACTGTGAATATTATGAGCTGTAAACATGTGCTAATAAAAAAGGGAGAGATACAAAGATTGTAAGTGGCCTAGTGACCTGAATTGTTTCCATCGGACTCATTTAATCAATGTATGTCTTTTATAAATCTTCAGGAAATCTCCTAGGAAACCTTTAAGGAGATAAATGCCTTATTTCTTGTGATATATGTTCCAATTAAATTTTCAGCATTGCTTTCAGGAGACTGCCCAGTGTAAAGGATGAAAGGTGTGAGTCCAGACTACCGATTCTCACCATCTCCAAGATTCTTGCACACTGGGTAACTACCCAGCCCACTGACTGCAATCTGCATTGTAATATGATGGCACTGCATGAGCAGTCTTCATGCTCTGTTGTGGTAGAATCAGTGCAAAGCTCTGATGACCTCATATTCCCATATGCCTAGGCAGACAGTTATCTTCAAATACAAGGGCAATGTCATGTTCAGGAGAGGAAAAAAAATGAATCTAGGAAATTTTTTACATTGTCACCTCTCAACTCTACCCCAATTAGTAACAACCAAATCCAAGCAAGCAGATACCCTAACTCCTACAGCTGAGGTTATCTATGACATGTGTTGAATGAAACTTTTTTTAAAGCACATATGCAACCACTTATTTCAAGAGACGTGAACAGCAATAGGTCAAGGCAGGGAAATCAAGGCTTATTACCCCAAAGTATACAGAGGGAGAAATGAGGCAGAGGATAAGCACTATGCCAAGGTCACCATTGTACTCAGTAATCCATAGTGGCTATGGGCATGCTGAGAAAATATCAGTGTGGTAGCATGAAAGTTACCAAGACTGAAAAGCAAATGGAATAATGAACTGTACAATTTACATTTTGTTGAACCTTTTTTTTTTTTGCACATTTCATGGGTAAAATAATTAGAATCTACAAACACATTCTCACCTACCATTTTGCCTCCCTAACTTTAAGGATCCATATCTGAGTAACCGGAGGAAGTGCAGCTGACCCTTCAGCTTATAATTTAATGACCTTATATGTACTTCCTCTCACTTTTCTTTCTCAACAACCACATAAGGCATGCAAGATTTTTCTGCCCCGGAAATGTTGCAGCTTTCTACTCGGCTAATTACCCCCAACTGAAAAATGACAGCTCGATATACTCAGAGATATGTGGTAATCAAGCAACTAAATGCCCCTTTTGCTAATGACATGTTTTTTCAATACGTTCAAATGAAAGGTTCATCGGAAATTATTCACTTTCTTCTGAGTTGCCAAGGAAAATGAAAGGCAAATTATGGTTGTATAAGCACATATTTGCGTGAATCTCATTCCACTGAATTAATTTGCCATCCACAGAGTTATT
Organism: Hydrochoerus hydrochaeris; assembly: GCA_004027455.1. Classification (NCBI taxonomy): domain Eukaryota; kingdom Metazoa; phylum Chordata; class Mammalia; order Rodentia; family Hydrochaeridae; genus Hydrochoerus; species Hydrochoerus hydrochaeris. The sequence goes on along the minus strand of PVLA01005764.1, from coordinate 129,559 downwards.
GAAAGCTAGTTCCTTCCTCTCGCATTTTCATTTACCAGGTGGAAATAATTAAAGACTTAATTTCTTCTAAGGGTTATTTCAGTTGGAGATGACACCTTTGCAGTACAGAGGTCATAATGTCCAGCAGAGAGATTAAGAGAACAATGGTTTCCAGGGAGAGAGAGAGAGAGAGAGAGAGAGAGAGAGAGAGAGAGAGAGAGAGAATGGAGTGTCAGGATTTGAAAGGAATACAAGATATCAATCTGATTTTTTCAGGTGAGGAAACTGAGGTCCAGAGAGCTTAAGGAGGGTTGACCAAGATCAGTTTGATAGTTTGTAGCAGAGCTGAAATTAGGAGCTAAGCACTGCAGTGCCTGGCCTCCCTCCTCCTCCTATCCTGCTGCAGGCAAGTTCAAGAAAGAGTGGCCTGGGCAGTACCTAGGAAGGAGTAACAATGCATACTTTGCTTTTCTACAATTCCCTCAAGTACACAGCTTCATTCATCCATAGAAACTACTCTACATATACTAAGACTAACACACAATGCATAATAATAGACTAATAATTTGTTGCTTTTTTATTTAAAGAGAAACAAAAGCATGTAAAGTTTAGAGATAACACAGAATTCCAAAAAAAAAGATAAACAATAATAAATCACTAGTTAATAAATTACATATTTCCCTCTTAGAAATAGTTGTTCAAGTTACAAAATTAAAGCATACAAAGTGGAGAGTCAAACACTGAGAGTGTAAACAGCTACCCATGCATGAATCTCTACATGTATTTCTATCCTTTCTGCATTAGAGGGAAAAACAAAATTTAGCACGACAAAACAAAACAAATTCCTATAAAAACATGAAACCAAAAAGTCATATAAAACCACAGTACAAGGTGATCTACAGTGATTACTGTGTTGTTTCTTATTATGTTCAATAGAGTGTCTATATCATCAGGCATAATTGAATATAGCCGTATAATTGAGTAAAGCAGTAAAGAACAATAGTAGTAAAAACAAAACATTGTAAACAATATAAAACTTCAAAGGCAGGTAATAATCAAACCAGAGTGGATATTCTAGTGGATCTTGTAAGTGTAGTTGCCTATACTCTCAGATGATACTATCAATCATAACAGCTTTGAATAAAATCTATCAATACAAAACAGCAATCCAACAAACCAGATTCCATTATAACCAGTCATGGTAAAACCATGTAGGTTTTACAGAGCTTTAGATTAAGTTAATAGGAAATTAAGGATGATTACCGTACTATATCCTGTAATTTTTGGGATTGCTGTCTGTGCCCTCAAATCTAGTACAGGTAGAATGACTGGAACAGAATATAATACATCTAAGCAGAGTAGTGTGAGTAATATGGGTTTTAAATACTGGTGCACTATTAACAATATAGTGTATCAAGGCCATCTATGTTAGAGATTCTAGTTATCCTTCTCTGCCTCGTTTCTGCTATACTATTTTTCTGCCTTTGTTTGCCTAGTTTTCTCTTTCATTCTGCTGCTTGCCCCACTCATTGAAGCCTTTCTGCCATGGTTCCTAAGATCCCGGTATTTTTCTCTCTCTCTCTCTCTAGAATGTCCTTCAGTATTCTCTATAGGGTTGGATCTCTGTGGTCACAAATTCCCCTAGTTCCTCTTTGTCATGGAAGCATCTTGTTTCTCCATTAATTTCTAGCGACAGTTTTGCAGGGTACATCAATCTGGGCTGGAGGTTATTTTCTTTTAGGGCTTGGAATACTTCACTCCAAGTTCTTCTTGATCTAATGGTCTGTGTCGAGAAGTCAGCCGTGATTCTGATGGGCTTACCTTTATAGGTAATCTGTTTCTTTTCTCTGACAGCTTTTAATGTTCTGTTTTTATATTGAATTTCTGGTATCTTGATTATTATATGTCTGGATGTAGATCTGTTTTGGTTGTAGGTGGCTGGAATTCTGTATACCTCCCATAACTGAATATCATTTTCTTTTCCTATGCTTGGGAAGTTTTCCTTAATTATTTCCATGCATAGCCTTTCTAAATCACCTGTGTATTCCTGTTTCTTCATTCACATTTCTTATTTTTAAATTGTAGATTCTCTTGTCATTTTCTAGCCTTTGCATTGTTACTGCCTGTTTCCTTGTTATTTCTAAGAGATCTTTCCTTTCATGATCACACATTGCAAACTTGCCTTCAAGTTTTGATAGTCTATCCTTACTTTCTTTTAAGAAGTTTTGTCAGCTTTCAATGGAGTTTTTAATTTCCTGGTATTCTCTTTGAATCTGCTTCCTGTATTCTATATTTTCTTTATATTCTTTATCAAATGTTTCTCTCCTTTTTTTGTGTTCCTCCCTTCTTCCATCTGTATCATCCTAAGAGATGCTTCCTGAAAGCATTTCTTTTATTACTCTACTCATATCCTGTTTTATCTGATTTAATATTTCAGTTTTGAGCTCATCTACAAGGTCCCAAATATATATCTTAATGTCCATTGAAGCTATGTCTGATGTTGTGTGTTTGTTGCCCTCAGTCTCCCTTGTTTTTCCTTCTCCTGAATCAGTGCTCTCAGGGTTCTGAGCTGGAGGCCTCCTCCTGCCTCTCTTGTCATGGCCTGGCTTCTTCCACACAGGTTACAGTGCAGGTCCCAGCCCCCTTCCCTGTTGGCCACATTTCCTCCGAAGCATGCTGGTGAGGGAACTCCACCCTCCCCTGCCTGCTCTTGTCACTGAGGTGTAAGCAGTGGCCGTTGTGTTTGCCTGCCCCTCCCCACTGGGCCAACCAAATTTCAGGTGCCTTCACCTGGTTAGTGCTTGCTAGGTGCAGGGAATCGATTTGGGATGGCTCATTGGGCCCCAGCCAGGGGCATGGCCCAGTCCAAGCAAATTCCACAAATCTGCTCTTGGAAGGGAGAAACCAACTGAAGTCACTGTCACTCCCAGTTCAGGCTCCTCCTTACCAATTCCAACATGTTGCCCATTTGGTCGCACCCTTCCTATGGGGAGGGGTCTCATTCCCAGCACTGACTGTGGATTAATGAAGGTCCCTTCACCAGCTCCACTCTCCATTGGGCTCACCAACCCCTGACTTCAGTGCTGCTGTGCTTCCTGTGAGTGGCAGTGGAAACAAGTTCATGTGGCTCTGCCAGCTGGCATGGATTCAGGCCTTTGCAAACTTGGTGGGTCGCTGTGAAGGAAAATGCTGTGTCCAGTAATTTTTAGCTGTTTCAGTTGTAGTCCCAGAGTATTTGATGAGCTTTTTTATGTTTTAATTTCTTCCTGTGTCAAGAGGATCCATCTCCCTCTGTCTGGGTCTCTCCAGGGTGTTTTATTATGGCAAATGAGTTGTTTCTCCCTGGAGGCTTTGTATTTTGTTGCTCACTGATTGGCCATCTTGTCTTCTCTCTGTTGCTTTCTTAATTCACTCAGAACAATCAGAATGATGAATAGAGGCAAAGTCAGGGTAAGGTCAGATAGAGGGCACTCAGCACTCACTTCCCATCAGCCCAGGTGGATCCATTTTCATTACATTTCTCCTTGATGGGAAGTCCAGAAAACTTGGTCAGGCAGTTCTGCTTAGCAAATCTGCCCACACTAATCCATTTTTATCAAACTTCATCTGATAGAATCAAAATACACTTGATCTTAGTATAAAGTACACTTGTCAATCTTACTGCAAAAATGGAAATGCCCAAAAGTGAGTGATATAAAGAGCAAAACCTTTAGAACAGAGAGAAATCAGTTTAAATTCAAAATCCATTCCTTCCTGGCTATTATGCCTTGCCCAATCCACTCATTAAAGAAAGGCAGGTACAGAATCTGCTTTTTACCACTTCACACTTGAGAGGCAGAGACAAAGTCCAACATACCTGTCACCCAAGGGAGGTCTGGGGAACTGTGAGCATTTCCATGAGGAGGGTTTGCCATATGTACGAAGGTCAAAAATGGCTTCCCCAATGAAGTATGGCTGGAGCTGCACCAAAAGAATGATGGGTAATAACTGGGTAGAATGAGAAGGGGCCAAGGACAGGGGGCATGTCCAGTCCAAGAGACTGAGTCTGTGCTATGTGGAGCAAAATTGGGACACTCAATGAGATCAGAGAAATGGAGAGGGCCTGTGACTGTAATTTAGATTTGTTCTCATTCTATGGAAGTTTGTGAGGTGCACAGCATGATCGAGCTGGAGTGACAATGGGAGCCTGGGAGACAATGTGGATGCAGGTACACAGGTAGGAGGCCAGGAAGATAATATAGCTGAAAGGAGTAAATAGATTCCAGAGCATATTTATAAGCTCATACCAACAGACCTGAAAAGGTTTTGTAGCAAAGCTAACTGGTAAGATTTGGGTTTATGTCACAATAGTGTTATCATTCTCTACAAATCATAATTCAGAAAGAGTCAGGCTAGTGACCTAAATCTCTGAACCCTGGTTTCTTCATCTATAAAAGGGAGATAATAGCAAGTGTGGCAGCACATGCCTATTATCTTAGCACTCAGGGAAGTTGAAGCAGGAGGATCACATGTTCAAACCCGGGGTGGGAAACTTAGTGAAAAGCTGTCTCAAAATAAAAGATAAAAAAGGGCTGGCAATGTAGCTCAGGGCAAATGCCTTGGTCCAATCCCCAATTCTGAAAAATAAAAAGAGGATAGTAATACCTATATCACAATGTTAATACCAGCATTAGAAAAGTTCCTTAAAAAGTTGGCACTCCCCAAAGTAAATGATAGTCATTCTCACAGACTATTCTTTCTTGACCCAGTTGCAAATTTAGAATCCCAGCCATTTGTTTCATTTTACTCTCTTCTCTTAACTGCTCTACCAAATTGCCAGTTTAATGATCTAATCATCCTAAATAGTCTCTAATACACCATAGTAGTAAAATAGGCAAGGTGGCAATTGTCCTGATTAATTTATTGTTGCAAATGTCATTGCTAAAGTTTAGTTCTCAATGGTTCACTTTGCTGTTCAAGGGGAGACATAGATTGTAAATGTAGTTCCCATTATTGGTCAAATGTTGCTGCACAAATGTGTTTATTAACCATGAGTTTGGTGCTAGGTCACCTAGAGCTAAAAAAACACCACTTCCAAATGAAAGGAAGAAGAAAATAACATGTGGATAGTATTTTGGAGTTTATAAATACCATCACACATGCTATTTCAAAGGAACCTCACACTATAAGGGGGAGGGAAGAAGGGCTGGTATTTTCATTATTATTTTTTGAATAAGGTTATCTTAGAAAAAGTAACTTGCCTGAGTTCACAAAACATAAAAGTAGAGTGCACTTTCATGATTAAAATACAAGTCTTGTGGCTCCCTGTGGCATAATAGGTGTATCAAAATCCATGCCTGCTGCCAAGTGAAATACCATGTGCTTGTAATTCCTGTTACTTGGGAGTCTGGGGCTGGAAGATCATGACTTCATGGTTAGGCTGGGTAATTTAGGGAAAATTTGACTCAAAATAAAAACTTTAAAGAGGGTTGGAGATGTAGCTCAATCTCCTTTGGTTCAATCCTCAGTATCAATAAATAAATAAATAAATAAATAAGTAGGGGCCAGAAGTTTAGCTCAGCAGCATAAGCTCCTGCCTGGCAAGTGTGAGGTGATGCATTCAATCCTGGGTACCAAAAATAAATAAATAAATAAATAAATAAGCAAAGGAACTCCACTTTCCAATGTCCAACCATGTGCTACAAAACATAAAACTCATGTAACTACTAAATGGAGGAGAGAGGAAACTCAAAACTCAACTGAATTTTCCCAGTATTATCTTATCAAATAATTATTACTCAATTTTTTCTGACAAGATGTTAAGCAATTACTGTGCATGAGGCTATATGCTAAACATTTCATATATGGCATCTCACTGAATATTATTTTCAACATACATGTTCTTATAAATCAAAATTATGAAAGTACAGATGAGAAAAATGGAGGCTTAGAAAGCTTACATGGCTTTACCAACACCTAGATCCTTGTTTCTTTACATCAGATTTGTGTGCTTCTATAGGGCACACTGAATCTATACCAAAAATACCCATAAAGCCAAAATTATGAGTACCTTAGTGTCATTCTACCAGGTTTGGGGAAATTTATAAATGTCTCCTGTTATCCTAAAAGAAAGCATTTAATCTAATTCCATCCACTTCACAAGCCTTTACCAAAACCAGATGCCACTCTGTCTTCTCTGTGTGGTATTCTTTGTGTATAGAACACTCCATTTCAAATTTTGATGCTTACTCTCCTCTTATTGACACAATAACTTAGAGTAGGTGACTTACAGTTCAGACAATTCAAGATCAGTCATTCAATTTAATAGTCTGTGAAATGGGGTGATCATAGTTCCAACCCCATAGAGTCAATGGAACCAAATGCATAAAGCACTTCACATGGTGCCTGGCTGGCACTCCACACATACTAGTTATGGTATTTTTTTTTTAACTTTCATGATCTTTAGGATAGCAGCTCTGACGTTGGCTTCATTCTACCAAGGGAAAACTTGCTCCAAGATACAATATATTTCATGATCTTATGAGGCTTGTAAATATTAGAATAAAGATAAGGAATTAAGCCTTCCAATGGTGACAGGACCAGTTTTTATTAAAATTCCCCACATTTCTCTGAGAAGGGTGGGACTGGCACCTTGACTGTGAAAGTAGAATCAGAGTGACATCAAATGGCTCAAAATAAGGTGGTGAGAGATCAAGGGACCTAAGGATAACACAAAAGTGGTATAAAATGACAGAAAAAATAGAGTATGTAGGGGAGGGAAGAGGTAGGGGACAGGTGCTGGGGGAAAAGAGACAATGTCCAAAGCAACTTGAGGAACTTTCCTGGGAAACACACGAAAAGTTCCTCTCCTTCTACCCTTAGTACTGGTATGAAAATCTAGACCGCATGTAATTAAATGTGTACCTAGAAGCTTAATAAAGAGTGGGTCCCCACATAAACACTGTTGAGGGGTGATACAGAAGTGCACACAAAAGCAGCCCTCAGCTGGACATTCTCATGGAAAAGCAACAGCCCCCATGCTACAACATAGGTGAGTAAGAGGAAAAGGGCTGTGGAGTTAGGTTGCATTTACTAGATGTGGTTGAGTGGAAAAGAGGAAGTAGGAAAGACAGTACCCAATACATTATGATATGCACCTTTAGCTGGAGATTTAGCTTAGTGGCATAAATGCCTGCCTTGCAAGCGCACGGTCATGAGTTTGATCCCTGGTACAAAAAAAAAAAAAAAAAGATAAGCACCTTTACCTTCCAAGGCAATCATTCTTTGTCTAGCTGGTTCCCAGTGGGGACCCTCACCCTTCATGCAAAAAGCCAGCTGGCTACCCTTGTTCAAAGTCTAGAGGGGATCATCCACATAAACTCTTCCTGATAACCTTGAAGGGATATGCAAGATTAAAGAGGGAGGCAGCAAGACTGGAGAATTTTCCTTATTTTTTTTCCATTTGTTGTTGTTTTTTGTTACTATCCTGATTTCAGACAAACCAGGGCTTTCTTTAGAGCACACTGGAAAATGATGAGGTACCCTCAGTTTGATCCTTCCATGTTTGCCAAAAATGTAACTGATACAAGTGAAATTTGTATTAGTTGCATGTATACTGGAGTTCAAATAATTGGATTATTACAGTTTAAAAACATATTTTCTGAGAGTGTTTTTGCTTTTATGTCTTGTGGCCTGGGAAAAGCAGTAATTGCTTGCACCTGCCAGTGTTAAGCGGCAAGGGAGATGGGAAGGCAAAGCAAGGGCAGAGGAGGGCAGGGGATGGAAACAGAGGAAGGCTGCTCTTTCCTTAGGAGACAGAACAGAAGCATCCATGCCAGGTTCCCATTCAAAGGAGACAGTCTCTCAGAGGCTCGACTCACCTCCCTTCTCTTCCTATGTAGGGACACAGCCCCATTAAAACTGTAACAGATAAAAGGCTTGCTAGGTGGGAGAAAGAAAAGAAAGGCAGACAACCCAGTGTCTGCCCCAACTTTAGCCACTCGTTAGTTATGCAGATCTAGACAGAATCTTGTCTTTTGGCTTCCCTTCTTTTCCTGTATGAGATAAGATGATGAGTGTCCTGAGGGTGACAATGTAAACACTCTGTACATTTCCTAACATGCATACACCTAAGTTCCAGAAGATTTGACTTCAAATGGCTCAGTTCAACTCACCATATTCCCATGTCTTCTCTTCAGTGCTCTTCTATCACCATGCAGCAAGCAGACATATTTGTCTTTCTTTTGAGCCAACTTATTTCAGCCATAACCAGCTTGCAGACAAGCTCACCAAGCCCTAGGTACTAAGAGAGAGGCTCTAAAGCAAAGAAGAAGGCCCTCACATGCCCACAGAATCTCCATAGCCTGCTGGATTAGTCCACTGATGAGTTTACAGCTGAATATGATGTTGGGAGAAGATGCATCCCGCAGAGGCATGGCCTATAACGGCTTATCTCTCTCCTTCCTGGATCTTTCTCTCTGCTTCCTGCTACCATGGTGTAGAATATTTATCCTTTTCTGTGCCCTTCTACCATGCCACCTAGCCTTGGAGCCAGCTAACTGTGGACTGAAACCTCTACAAACTGTGAGCTAAAATAAACCTCTCCTTTTTTAAGTTGTGGTTATCAGATATTGGGTCTCAGAGATGAAATAACTAAGACACAGGGCTCAAACTTGACAGCTGCCTGCCTCGGCATCCCAGAGTACTGATATTTTACATGCATGTGCCACCATATCTGGCACATTCTATTCCTTCTCAGTGTGTCTCAACTCCATATGTGCCATGGGGAAGAATGCTGAGATGGGAAGTTACTCTGTGACACTTCCATTTGCTATGACAGCTGTGCAATTTACCAGAGCCATGGTAAATTGCAATTTGCCAAGTCCTCATGATAGATAAGATGACGGAATATCCAGGAGCTAATACAGGGCTCAAAGATCTATGGCCTATATGTGAAGCATGCCCCACAATCTGTTTTAGAATGGCTCGTGACCAAAGAATAGCTTTCCAAATTTTAAACAATTGGAAAAATTCAAATGACTGATAATATTTCATGGCTTGTGAAAATTATATGAAATTCAATGCAGTGCCTATAAATAAAGTTTTATTGGAATGTGGTCCCACTCATTCACTTATACATGATCTGTAGTTCTTTACTGCTACATTCACAGAACTGAGTAGCAGCAATAAATGCATATGGCCTAAAAAACCTAAGGTATTCACTGTCTAGCCCTCAGCAGAAAATGCTTCCCAACTCCCGAGCTACCTGCTTCAATGACTGTGAAATATCTCCCACCTACCGCGTGCCCCTGTACATGGCCCAGCCTCCTTCCCAGTCTCCTAGGCATGTGCATCCTCATAGCTCCCTATTTAGACATGTTTTACATGATCCTCCTCATGTTATCTCCCTGTTTAAAAGCTTTTCATATAATTTTATATAAAGAAAAAATGTATTTTACTTATTATTATTTTATTCATTTATTATGAAGTACTAGGAAACTAAACTCAGGACTTTCACATTGAACTACATTAGGCAGACTCTTGCTTAGTCATTGAAATAGTTTTATATATATATATATATATATATATATATATATATATATATATATATGGTTCCAAAGTTATATACAGGGAGATACAAAGGAATGGGGCCAAAGCAAGTCCAAAATTCAGCAGGACAAATATTAAGTCCTGCAGTTTCATGTACAGCATCAGAGGCAATCTGGGAACTCTAAAGGGCTTGTGTGGCTCCACCTCTCTGGCACTTTTGGTGGTTGTAGCTCTTGTGGCTTGATCTCCTTGTAGTTTTTCTTAGATGATCCACATTTTTGGTTTTTTTCAAACTTTTGGGGTCTCCATGGTATCTTTGGCTTTATACTCACAACTTCATGTACCACCTTCTTGGGGGCATACTGCCTAGCATCCCAGGCCTTCTGATATTTGAATGGAAACCACAACTTTTTTATTTTCTATGTGCCTAAAACCAGCACAGTGTGGGTGATGCCAGGGTCTGTGGCCAGCTGGAACAGTAGCTAGGAATTTTTCTCTCTTGGTTGTAGGGGTTAGGTGCTTGGATCACTGGGTACTCTGAATTCAATTTAGAGAAACACACTCTGTTATGCTATTGCTATTCTGGAACACGGTGCTCTGGGGCTTTTTTCTTAAAGCAAAGTCTTTAACTTTTATAATTTGAGGTTGTATAATGTGGAGTCCTGCTATTTTTTGTGATGCTCTCTGATCATCTTTTTTTATTTTCCTGGTTTTTCTATTGTTTTTTGTTTTCTTGTTTGTTGTTTGTTTTCCAGCAATCAAGATTTCCCTTGTTCTACCTTTACAGTCTACAGCTTTACTGGAGCTTTCTTTCTGTGCAAACACACAAAGTTTTAAATTATACTTCAGGGCTCTTTGGTTTTGATTCTCAACATAAATCTAGCTAAAAGCCCTTAAAAGTAGCCATGCCACCACTTTAACACTGGACTGCCTTGAATTTTTTTTTTCACATTAAGTAGTTCACCACTCTTAATCATAGTCTCAGGCAGTTTCTGGACATGAGCAAAATACAGACAAATTTCTGCCAAGCCACAACACAAACTATCTGGAGTCAAACAGCCAATGCAGTCCTTCCCAGCAGGATTTTTATCAGCCTTCTAGTTTTCTCATCTCTGACCATCATCTGCCATACAGAACAGCCTAAGGCATTTCAGTTGCACTTTTTCAATCAGCATCTCTGAACCTTTCAAATGCTTCCCACAAGCCAATTCCAAAGGCTTCTGAGTCACATGGTCAGGTATAGATACAGCAATGACCCCACTCCTGGTATCAAATTCTGTCTTATGATGAGATGAAAAGTTTTAGTTAGCTTACAGTCTGTAGAGGTTTCAGTCCAAAATCATCTGGCTCGATGGCAGGGTTGTATGGCAGAAGGGCCACTGTTCATGGCAGCAGAAGATTCCAAAAACAACAAGAGAGGAGGAGGGGAGACAAACCTCTTTCCACTCCTTGTATTGCATGCAGATTACCCACACTAGAGTAGGAGTATCCCTTATATCCTTAATCTCAGCATTAGACCATGAATCAATCAAAAACTCTATATTGAGCTGCCTCTAAAAAGCCTGCCATCCGTGACCGCATGAGGCTTTGGGGCAACAAAACACAAACCATAACAGCTATACAAGCCAAGCTCAGATTCTTGAACCTACTGCCTCAGTTTCCCAGAATTCTGGAATTACAACTGTGCACCCATACCTGGCTTATATTTTATTTTTAATTAGCATATTATAACTGTATGTATTCATGGAGTGCAACGTGATATTTCAATACATATATAAAATGTGTAATGATCAAATTAGGGCAATCAGCATTTCCTCCCCCTTTTCATTTCCTTGTTTTTGGAGTCTTTAGGCTCCTTTCTTTTTATTCTTCAGAAAATCTAGTTTTCAATGTATCTTTAATGCAGTAGTGATTATCTACTGGTATTATTTATAGAACAGAGTCTAAAAGGATTGTGATATATGTAGCAAGCCATCAAAATTCAGCCCCTACCTCCCTCCAGTGCTACAGCAAGCATCCTGTTGCCTGGCTTCCAACTTTCCCAGTAATGCTTCCAACTTTCTCTGTTTATAAAATCCTACCTGAGTCACACCCCAGCCCTTACCTCTCCTCACAAGCTCAAATTGAAAGTTATATCTTGGCCATCAATTGTTGTTCTTCTTACAAACTTCTGCAGTGAGACAGATCACCCTAACTTGAATTTTTACCTGTAGTCTATCCTGACCCACCACCTAGACTAATGAATGAGCTGTAAGGAAAAAAAAAACCCAGAAACTATTCTTTCTTCATCTTTATGACTCCAGTACTTAGCATAAGGAAATAACACATGTGTTGAGTAAGTTTGATGATAATAATTTTCTTGATCCATTTCATTGTCTTTTATCTCAATAGTTGAGAGCATAATTTCTAAAATAAAAAACAGCCATAGACATAAGATTTGCCTTTTTTGAGTTCATTCTAAGTAGCTCTGTAGCCTTAGCTAAGCCATTTAACCTTTGTAAGATCCAAATTCCTTGCGTATTAAAAGATAAGGATGAAATCTAGCTGACTGACTTTATGTACTGTGTGGGTGGGAGTGATGAGCAACCATAAAAATATCAACCAGCATAAATAACATATCTTCACAGCTCCAAAAAGTACTAATTCACCAAGTACTTTCATGATCAAGATATTTTATCCTGGCAAGAAGATGAGACCCAAATAACATCATGTCAGTAAAAGCTCTATATAACTTGTAAAAGATATGTGTGAAATAACATGGCTTTTAGTTTTTGTCATAATAACAACCTGGCAGAACTGAAAAGATCACAACCTAGCCTAGAAGACAGAATAGCTGTTGGTGGGGGAGGTTCATAATGCACTGTAGAGCAGCAGGTAATTTTATTTTCATGATAATGATACTGCCTTCTGGCTTCCTCTGCTTCAATTTCTTTATGGGGAAATAACATAACATCTTATGATGCATGAAACTTAAATTTGAAAAGAACACTTTGAGGCCCATTATCTCTTTTAATCTTCAAGAATGCCCCCACTTAACAAATCTGAAATCCATTCTTCAGAACTGGAAATGACTTGCCTTAGACATTCCAGAAAAATGAGAGGGAATCAGCCTTCCAACTGTGGTCTCAGAGGGCAGGTTTCCAATCTTGCCTTGATGCTGAGAGGCCACAGCATTAGAATATTTGAGATGATTTTTCTAGCATCTTTAGACATTAAAAAACTGAGACCAAGACATGACAAATAGTCACATAAAATCTTGCAATTAAGAAGAAAAGAAGAAATCTAGCCAGGACCAGAACTCATATGTCCCGCATTGTTACTAGAGAGTTGGTGTTTTATCTTTAGTGATATTTGGCCTCAAAGGTAACTACCCAATGATCCCTACCTACTAGAATTCCCGCACACTGAAGAGGATTGGCCTTATATCAATCAGATATTGTGGGAATCCAAAGGTTGACTTCTGAGGCCAGGCTACAAGAGACATGGAGACTTCCTTTTGCTCTCTGGAATTCCATGTTCTGAGAGAAGACAGCCACCATATTGTACACACATCCAAATGAGCTCTGGATAGGTTCACGTGGTAGGAGTTGTGACATCCTTCCAACTTCTCAAATATGTAGATGAACCTTTGGAAATGGATTTTCCAACCCCATGTAAGCTTTCAGGTAATGGTAGCCTCTGCCAATGCTTTGACTGTCACCTCATAGGAGACCCTGAGCCACCCAGCCAACTCACTACTAAATTCCCAACAAACAGAAATTGTGTGTCAAAACAAACATTTATTGCTGTTTAAGTCACTTAGTGTGAGGTAATTTATTATATGGCAATAAATAACTAATATACTTTCTACTCTGGTCAGTAGCTGCTCCAAGGTGAAGCCTAATTCTCCTTTCTCCTGAATTTCACACTTGTTTTCTTAAAATATAGTCATAAATCCACTTCTAAGTAGTTCTATAAACTCAATCTCAAGCAACATGAATCAAAGAAGAGACTTTAATAACCTTCTTCTAGCTTCCCCAGAAGTTTTCTATCTTGTCTCCACAGAATTCCCTCACAAGATACTCATGTCTAATGTGTGAAATAAGGTTGCCTAGGTGGTATGAGTGTTACATTCTCTACCTGATCTGCCCTCTCAGGGTCACCTAATAAGGTCTGAGATGCATCTGGGTGAAAATTTGGATCCAGAAATGATAAGCTCATGGTGCTTAACTATACTTTTATGTATTTAATTCAGGTTTCATGATTGTCTCTTCTTTAAATCCTTCTACCATCCTAACTTTTATAATTCATCATCCTTATTAATGAGAAGTCAAAGCCATAGAAGCTTTTTGTTAACTACAAACATTGTCATCCTTTTAAAAATTATTTATAAAGCAGGAGCATGTATTTTTCCAAAGAAATGAACCTCAAAGACTGGTCCATTTATGTGACATCCTTTTGAAAAGGAAATAAGGATGAAAATCTGAACTCATCCCATCTCTGCCCTAGGAAAACCAATAATACTTGTCCAAAACAACAAAGGTGCTATTTTATTGGGGATTTCTCCCCTCTTGGCTGCATCAAGTCCTTTTCAGTGGGGATGAGGGTAAAGATCAGCCAGCAACACCTGCCGAAGATGCTCCAGAATAGTCAGGTAAACAGAAATCCCTGCATCAAAGGTAAAGTCTCAAGGGAGAGCCATCTAGAGTGGAACAATGTAAATTCCATAACATGAGAGAATCTGAAAATCTGAAGATAGCAAGAACAGAGAGAGTGAACAGAAAATATTTTCAGAAAAAAGGATAATCCTCAATATTCATAGGGAATTTATTCCATATTACCTGCACACACTTCTACATTTTAAATCTCTAAATCATCTAATACAATGTAAATGTACCATGTAAAGAATTGTTATACTGTATTGTTTATGGCATAAAGACAAGAAAAAGGTCTAGAAATCACCAACCAAGTGAAAAGAAAACCCACAGAATGGGAAAGAATTTTAGCCAACAATCCCTCAGACAAAGGACTTATATCCAGAACATATAAAGAACTGAAAAACATCAAACCCCCCAAATTCAAAGACCCTCTCCAAAAATGGGCATCAGAGATGGATACACAGTTCTCAGATGAAGATATACAAATGGCAAATAAGTATATGAAGAAATGCTCACCATCACTGGTCATTCAAGAAATGCAAATTGAAACAGCATTGAGATTTCATCTCACCTTGGAAAGAATGGCTGCCATCAAGAAAACAACTGATAACAAATGTTAGCGAGGCTGTGGGAAAAAAGGAATATTTGTCCACTGTTGGTGGGAGTGCAAACTAGTGCAACCACTGTGGAAATCACTATGGAGATCTCTCAGAAGACTAAGATTGGAAGTTCCATTCAATCAAGCTATTTCCCTCCTGGGTGTTTTCCCAGAAAAATTGAAAAGCTCCTGTCACAGTGATATATGTGCACCCATGTTCATAGCAGCACAATTTGTGATAGTTTAATCTTGGAAACAACCAAAATGCCCATCAACAGCAGAGTGGATAAAAAGAACATATTTTTATACAATGGAATACTACTCGGCTATAAAAAGGATGATTTTGAGGCCTTTACTGGTAAATGGAGGCAACTTGAGAGTATCTTCATTAGTGAAATAAACAAGATTCACATTAGTAAATATCACATTGTCTCTGTAGTGTAAAAAATAATAACTGACAGAATAATGGTATCCAAAAAGTATAATATATATAAAAGTATAATAGATATAATAGATATTGTAAAAGTGAGATGGAAGGAAATTGCTCTAAAGTATATAATGATATGTATAGTGTGTAAATAGATGACCATATTACTGAACTTTTGTTAGATCATTGAACATAAGAGTTTGTATTGACAATGTTTGAGTGTCTAGCCACTTTTTATGCTTTGATTTTGTAACTTTAACAACTATTGTTAAGATGACAGTATGTATGCAATGTATCAACTAGCAATTTTATGATGTTAATTTTTTTGGAATCTGTATTCTACCTTTCTTCTTGTTTTTTCTATTTTACCTTTTTAAATTTTCTTTTCTTTCTCTCTTAAAATAAAAATTTTTTAAATGATTTTGATCCATGTTTGGTTGAGCCCAGAGATGCGGCACTGTGGTTAGAGAAGGCTAGGGTGTGTTGCCCATCCATTCCATCATTATTAATAGCACACATTTTGATAGAAGCCTAAATTCAACTCCACTTTCTGTTTGTATGATACTAAGTGAGCTATGTGACCTCTCTGAGACTTAGTTTTCCTCTGTGTAGGAGAGGATAACCATCAGTATAACTAAGAGTTGGAGTACATATAATGAGTATTTTTCATTATCATAATAAGGAAGAAGTGGGATCATTCCAATTTGCTTTCCTGATTTACCAGAGTATACAAATTACAGAAGGATTCTGATGAAATACAGATCCTAGATCCCCTAACTTGGGGTATGGCATGACATTCTACATTTCCAACAAGCTTCTCAGAAATATTGATGCTACTGCTATAATAACTACATTTTGAGTAGTAAAGATAGAAAAGACTCAAAACCAATTGTTCGTATTAATGACATTGATATGTCAACATGACCACCATAGCAAGAGTAAGAGCTGATAGGTGACACAGCCAGGATGCAACACAAGAACTAATTGTCCCCCATCCTTCATCCTTGTGTCACCTCTTAAAAAGGGCCAGGTACCAATTTCTCAGTCTTTGCTTCACTGTCCACCAGCCCAGTAATTTCCTGTGTGACATTTCAACCCCAGCATCTCAAAGCCTCCAGTTAACAATTCCAGCAGAGGTGATACAAATTCATGGCAGCTTCCACAATACTATTTCATGCTGAGAACCTTCCAGTTGCCTGGAAAACTTCTATCAGCAAAGACAGATCCAATCAAAAATGAAAATTTAGGCTTAATTCAACCTGAGTATGAAACTGACTAAATAGGAGATCAGAGATTAACCTTCTGGGCCACATCTTGGGGTCTGGATTCATTAGAATTAATTAAGTATTGTGGGCCCGGGGAATCCTGGAGAGGCATTGCCTCCACGATTTAATGGGCCCAGAGACATGAACACACACACAGGACTGAACTCTCCCTGCCTCTCAGTGGAGGGCTAGGCCTGAGTAAGTAGATATTCATGTTTGTACAGGATACAATGAGGTTTGGAATGAGTCTGACCTGATAATTTTACACTTACAGCACTTTTGAAGCAAGTGGGCTTTGCCTTTTTGCTTTTGTTATTAGTTTGTTTTAAATATATCAGCAGTTGTGAGGAAAGGAAGCAGATAAATGCTGAGAAAGTGAACAATCCTCACATTCAAAAACTTTGGTGTCAGATGCTTTAGAAAGTTTGAACACTAGAGATGGAAGTTGGTGCTGATACACTGGCAACTACTAGAGAAGGTTTAAAGCTGAATGATGTGTGTGTAATTACATCTGGTAAAAAATTGCATAATACTAAATAATAAAAAACTACTATTCCGTTTCAGGCACTGTCTGGAGCACTCTGAATGCATGATTATGGTTACTTCTCAAGAAGTCTTGTGGAGGTAAGCCCACACCAGGCCTAGGCTGCCCCAGACTGTTTCTGCTGGGTCTACCGGAAACATTGCGAAAGCCCGCCCAGGCCTAAAACTACCCTGGACTACTTAAACTGGGCCCACACCTCCATTGGGAAGATCAGAAGACCTCAGCAAGCTCCAGTCAGTGTGAAAAAACTGGGCACTCAAAGGCAGCAAACCTTGGACTACAGCAGATTAACTATGTCAGTGTGGTGAGTATGCTCCTAAAACAGAGGTGTACAATGGGCAAATAGGGCCAGTAGTAAAGCCTCCTGCAACTAACTATAAGGCATTAGTGAGTCTGAAAAGAGTATGGGTGACCCCCCTCCTACACACAGAAAACATCAGGTAGAGTGAAAATGGCAAAACAAAAAAAAAGCAAAATGTAGCCTCAAACATCTAGTCCACCAGAAACAAGTACAGGAGACATTGAAATAGAGGACCCCAAAAGTAACACACCAGGAATCTCTGAAAAGATAGTGAATAAAATAAAAAAACAACCACATCAAGCTGTAGAGGAAATCAAATTAGAAGTACTATCCCATGTAAAGATAGAAATAACAACATTAGTAAAGGAGTTGTTGAACACAGCTAAAGAAGAAATAGAGAAAAAAAAGTACAGAAGCATGGGAAACTGATTGAAAACTTGAATGAACACTATAGAAAATAAGAAGAATTCATGAAACAAACTCAAAGAGACATCCAAGAAACAAAAAATTCTATTGAAAGCATGCAAAACTGAGTAAATGAAGCTGAGGATAGGATTTCGGACCTTGAGGATAAGATCACAATTAGTGACCGGGAAAGAATAGACCTTTTAAAAATAACAAAGCTGCATGAAATGACAATCAAGCAGCATCATGATGATGCCAAGAACAACAATTTAAGATTAATGGGCATTAGTGAAGATGCAGGAGTTCATGCAAACCTCATACATAAAGCATTTACAGAAGTAATAGCAGAAAATTTCCCAAACATGGGGAAAGAATATGATATGCACATAAGTGAAGCATATAGAAAGCCAAACAGTCACAATCAACATAACTCCACACCCAGACACATAATAATTAAGATCTCAGACATACAGCATAAAAACAGAATACTAAAAGCTGTCAGAGAAAAGACACAACTCACCTATCAAGGAAAGCCCATTAGATTCATGGCAAACTTTTCAGCACAAACCCTCAAGTCAAGAAGAGCTTGGGGTACAGTATTAAAGCCGTGAAAGAAAACAACTTTCAACCCAGACTGATGTACCCAGCAAAACTTTCATTCAAATTTAATGGAGAAACAAGATATTCCATGACAAAGAACAACTGAAGAAATTCACATCCACCAAACCAACCCTAGAAAGAGTACTGAAAGAATAGATACTACACAGAGATAAAAATGACCACAATCGCCAAAACAACAACAGAAAGAAACCATCAGGTAAGATAAGCAATTAAATAAGGGGAAAAGCAAAAATAAACAACTGGAACATAACATGGCAAAGTTGAGCCAGTATATATCAGTGGTATCCATAAATGTAAATGGCCTCAATTCACCTATAAAAAGAAATATATTGACAGAATGTATCAAGAAACAGGGTACCACAATATGCTGTATACAAGAAACACATCTGACCCAAAAGGAAATTCATAGATTTAAGATTAAAGAGTGGAAAACAGTATTCCATGCAACAGGAACACAGAAAAAAACAGCGGTATTTATTCTATTTGCAGACAATGTGAACTTCAAACCTAAAATGATTAAAAGAGATAGAGAAGGTTACTACATACTCATTATTGGAAAAATTCAAGAGGAAGAACTAACAATTATAAATATATATGCACCAAATACAGGAGCACCCAACTATATAAGACAGATACTAATGGATATGAAAAACCAAATACACAAGAACACAATTATAACAAGGGATCTTAACAGCCCATTGCCACAAAGAGATAGATCAACTAGACAAAAAGTCAGCAAAGAAATAACAGAACTGATCATACCTGTGAGCAATTGGACTTAGTAGATGCTTACATAGTGTTCCACCCAACCACATCACAATACACATTCTTAGCTGAACATGGGACATTCTCCAAAATAGACCATGTATTATTCCATAAAACATTCATAAGTAAATGCAAAGGTATTGAAATTATCTCATGCATAATACCTGACCATAGCACACTGAAATTGGAAATCAATGGCAAAATAAATTGCAAAACCTGCACAAATTCATGGAAATTAAATAACAACCTTATGAACAACAGTGGGCTACAGATGAAATTAAAGAAAAAAATAAAACAATACCTACAATTCAATGAAAATATAGAAACAACATACTGTAATCTATAGGATGCAATGAAAGTGGCCTTAAGATGGAAATACATAGCAAGAAATTGACATATCAAGAAAACAGATTGAGCACAAATAAACAAACTAATGCTGCATCTCAAGCTTCTAGAAAAAGAAGCGCAAGCTAAACCCAAAGCTAATAAAAGAGAGGAAATTGTAAAGATTAGAGCAGAAATCAATGCAATTGAAACTAAAAAAACAATACAAAGAATTAATGAATCAAAAAGCTGGTTCTTTGAGAGAATAAACAAAATTGACAAAGCCCTAGGTAACCTTATCAAGAGAAAGAAAAAAAACCCCAAATTCATGCAATAAGAACTGAAAAGGGGGAAATTACTACAGATCCCATGGAAATTCAAAAGACCATGAATACCTACTTTGAAAATCTCTACTTACATAGAGTGGAAAACACAGAGGAAATGGACAGATTTCTAGAAACATGTGAACTACCAAAGCTCAGCCAAGAAGATATAGCAATTTTGAACAACCCAATATCAGCTATTGAAATTGAAAACGTAATTAAAAACTTACCAACAAAGAAAAACCCAAGTTCTAATGAACTATTGACTGAATTCTACAAGAAATTTAGAGAAGATTTGATGCCAATATTCCTTATACTCTTCAATGAAATTGAAAAGGAAGCAGTCCTCCCTAAATCATTCCTGAGGCAAATATCACTTTCATACCAAAACCAGAGAAAGACTCAACCAAAAAGAAGATCTATAGGCCAATCTCACTAATGAACACAGATGCAAAGATTCTCAATAAAATACTGGCAAATAGAATGCAGCAAATCATCAAGAAGATTATACATCATGAACAAGTGGGGTTCATTCCAGGAATGCAGGGATGGTTTAACATACACAAATCAATAAATGTTATACACCACATCAACAGAGCCAAAAACAATAACCACATGGTCATCTCAATAGATGCAGAAAAAGCTTTTGACAAAGTCCAACACATGTTCATGATAAAAACCCTTCAGAATCTCAGAATACATGGTATCTACCTCAACCTTATAAAAGGCCATCTATGACAAACCAACAGCCAACATTATACTAAATGGGCAAAAACTGAAAGCTTTCACTTTAAAATCAGGAACAAGGCAAGGATGTCCACTATCACCACTCCTTTTCAATATAGTTCTGGAAAAACTAGCCAGGGCAATCAGACAAGAGAGAGAAATAAAAGGAGTAAAGATAGGAAAGGAAGAAGTTAAATTATCACTATTTGCAGATGACATGATACTCTATATAGAAGAACAAAAACCTCCATTAAAAGACTGCTAGAGGTAATAAACAAGTTCAGCAGTGTAGCTGGATACAAAGTCAATGCTCAAAAATCAATAGCATTCCTGTACACAAACAAAAAACTCACCAAGAGAGAAATTATGGAAACATCACCCTTTACAGTAACATCTAAAAAATGAAATACTTAGGAATCAACCTAACTAAAAATATAAAAGACCTATATGCTGGAAATTATACTACACTGAAAAAGGAGATTGGAGAGGACATTAGAAAATGGAAGGGTATTCCTTGCTCTTGGCTAGGAACAACCAACATTGTGAAAATGGCCATACTCCCAAAACTGTTATACAGATTTAATGCAATCCCAATCAAAATAACATTGACAGACCTCACAGACCTAAATAAAACACTCCTAAAATTCATTTGGAAACAGAAGAATGCTAGAATAGCAAAGGCGATTCTGGGCAAAAAAGGCAAGGCAGGTGGCATCTCAATTCCTCACTTTAATCTATACTACAAAGCCACAGTGATAAAATCAGCATGGTACTGGCAAAAAAATAGACCTGAGGATCAATGGAACAGATTAGAAGATGCAAGCACAACTACAAAGGCACTCAGCCACCCGATATTTGACAAAGGGTCTAAATATGTCCACTGGAAGAAGGATAGCCTTTTTAATAAATGGTGTTGGAAAAATTGGCTCTCCACATGCTGAAGACTGAAACTAGATCCAAACCTATCACCATGCACAAAACTAAAGTCTAAATGGATCAAAGACCTCAATATTAAAACAGAAACACTAAACCTACTGGAAGACAAGGTAGGTAGAAGTCTTGGAGACATAGGGGTAGGCAGAGAATTCATGAACAAAATGCAAACTGGATGGGAAACACTTCAAAGAATCAACAACTAGGATCACATATTATTGAAAAGTTTCTGCACTTCAAATGATATTACCAACAGAGTGAAAAGAAAACCCACAGAGTGGGAAAGAATTTTAGCCAGCAACCCCTCAGACAAAGGACTTGTGTCCAGAACATATAAAGAATTGAAAAACATCAAGCCCCCCAAATTCAAAGACCCTCTCCAAAAATGGGCATCTGAGATGAACACAGTTCTCATAGGAAGATATACAAATGGCAAATAAATACATGAAGAATGTTCACCATCACTGGTCATTGGAGAAATGCAAATTAAAACAACATTGAGATTTCACCTCACTCCAGAAAGAATAGCAGCCATCAAGAAATCAACTGATAACAAATGTTGGTGAGGCTGCAGGGAAAAAGGAACACTGCTCCACTGTTAGTGGGAATGTAGACTGGTGCAAACACTACAAAAATCCATATGGAGAATTCTCAGAAGACTAGGACTGGAAGCCCCATTCAATCTAGCTATTCCCTTCTGGGTATTTTCCCAGAAAAACTGAAAAGTTCATATCACAGTGATATATGTACACCCACATTCATAGAAGCACAATTTGTAATAGCTAAATCTTGGAAGCAACCAAGATGCCCATCAATGGCAGAGTGGATGAAAAAGATGTGGTATTTTTATACAATGGAATATTACTCAGTTATAAAAAAGGATGATCTTGAGGCCTTCATAGGTAAGTGGAGACAACTTGAGACTATCCTCATTAGTGAAATAAATAAGAATCATGTTTATAAATATCACATTGTGTCTCTAGTATAAAAAGTAATAAGAACTATAAGAGTAATAAAACCCAAAATGTGTAATTGCTATTCTAAAAAAGAGAGGAAAAGAAAGTGCTCTAAGGGATATAACTGCATGTATGTTTGAGTGTGTAAAATGGATGACCATATTGCTGAATCTTTGTTGGATCTTTGAGCAGAACTGTTTGCAGTCTCACTGTTTGAATGTCTACTATGTGTCTTTTAACTTTGTAACTTGAACAACTACATCCAAGATGACAATATGTAATTTATCAACTAGTGATTTCTTAGTTGTTTTTTTCCTCTGTTTTTTTTCTCTTTTATTTTAGAATTCTGTTTTGTTGCTACCCTTTTTTCTGTTTTGCTTTTTTCTCTTTAAATAAAATTTTTAAAATGTGTAATTGTTATTGTAAAAAAGAGAGGAATTAGGAAGTGCTATAAAAGATATAACTGCAATTATATTTAAGTGTGTAGGATTGATAACCATATTTCTAAGTTCTTGTTGGATTGTTGAACAGATCTGTTTGAAGTCTCACAGCTTGGATGTCCACTTTTTATGCTTTAATTTTGTAACTTGAACAACTATTTCTAAAAGGACAATATGTATTTTATCAACTAGTGATTTGTTACTGTTTATCTTTTTTTAATTCTCTAATATTTCTACTCTTTTCTGTTTTTTTCTCTTTAAATGAAAAAAATTTAAAAAGAAGAAGTCTTGTGGAGGGTAAATTTTTTACCCTTCCTTCACCAAGAACCAGAGTGACACTTCCACAACCAGACAAACTACAAACAAATCTACTTTGTATCAAGAGAATGATTTGGTAGCAACAACAGATTCAACACCAATCAGAGCACAGAATTTGGGAATGATAAGAAGAAAAAGAAGGAAAAGTTATATTGTAACTGTCTAAGATATGAGTCCAATAGTCAGTTATCTGAGTTATAGGAAGTGCTCAACAGAATATTTGTGAGCTTTATTTATGGGTATCATGTTGGAGGTTCAGGCTTAGAGAGGTAAGGGATGTTTTGCTGGAGAGTGAACCCAAGGCCTCTTCCATTGCCAGGCAAGCACCCTACCACTGAACTAGATCCTCAGCCACTGGGCTAATTTTTAACATGGGCATAGTCTCTTAAAAATGTTTTTCTCTTTACTCCAATCATATCCAGGCCCACTTTGGAAAGATGGTCATGATCTAATGACATCCTCATTAAGGATTCACCCAGAAACCTAATTTTGGTGGGAATGACTGGTACAACCACTATGAAAATCAGTATGGAGATTCATCCAAAAACTAGGATTGGAGATCCCATTCAATCCAGCTATTCTCCTCCTGAGTATTTTCCAGAAGAATTGAAAACATCATGCCATAGTGATATATGTACACCCATGTTAATAGCAGTAAAATTTGTAATAACTAATTCTTGGAAACAACCCAAATACCCATCAACCATGTAATGGATAAAATAGATGTGGTATTTTTATATGATGGAGTACTACTTAGCTATAAAGAAGGATAAATGAGGCTTTTATAAGTAATTGGATGCAACTTGAGACCATACTCCTAAGTGAAATAAATCAGACTTGTATGTATAAATATCATATTGTCTCCATGGTGTAAAGAAAACTGAGAGAGTAAGTAAGATCCAAAATTTAAAATAGATACCATGAAAATGAAAGGGAAAGAAAGTGGTCAAAAGGAAAATACAACTGGGATGGGGAAAGGAGAAAATAAAGAAGGGAAAAGAATATGTATATGTATATGATGTATATGTATATGTATGATAGATAACTATGCTACTAATCTGTTACTTCATCAAAAAGAATAGTTCATGCTTTCACTGTTTGATCATTTTTTTCATTTCTAAATCTTATAATCTGAACAACTATGTTGAAGATAACAATGCAATATATTAACTAGTGTTAATTCTCTATTGTTTTGAGATTCTGTATCATTGTGTTTTGCTTTTTTTATTTTGAAAGTAGTAGAATACAACAGAACAAGATGGAACAAAGCCAATTGAGACACTGTGGTGAAATTGGTACAGAACTTCACAGCAGGTTACCGTGATAATAGTAATAGGTACCATAGTATATCTAGTTTTCTTCACAATAGTTGTTCTTTCAAAATCAGGTATAGCAAAATCAAAGGAAATACAGAACATTATAGAACTTATCAAAACAGAATGTTGAATAGAGCAATACCATTAATCAGAACAAAGCAAGACACTGATAAAAAATATTTGCCTTAAAAGAGATGGTAGAAGGAAATCCCCTTATTTGCTATATTGCATATAGTCAACCTCGCAAGAGATGCTCAAATCTCTGCCTCCCACTTGCTAACGGGGGGGAGGGGTAATGAATGAATGATTCTCAGCCCGCACCAGTAGGCTCACAGCCGCTTACCAGGGAGGCGAGCTGGTTGCTTGGTTTCCCAGCACCCTAAGTTCCAACCTGTATCATGGTTTTTATTCTTTTTGTCGTTGTTTTGTTTTCAAAAATAAAAACACTTAGTTTGCACTCAGATCACAACTGTGCCCTAGGAACTTGGCAAAAGCAACTGAAACTGAGCTATAAAACTGAAAAGTCATAATTTCTAGAGTTCTTCCAGCTATTTTTCAGGATGCAGGCACAGCACCATGTGATTTGTCATAAAATGATTAGAGAGACTGATGTAATCAAAAGTCTTCAATGGGAAGAACCTAAGAAAATGGAACTGGGTCTCCTGGACCTGGACTAAAGGCCAGGATGTAGTCCACAATCACAAGACTGAGGAAAATTATACACAAGTTCCACATGCATCTGCATACCAGGTGCTGATGGTCCCACCAAAACTTCCAGTTGCAAACAGCCAGTCCTCCACTTTCTCTAACCCAAGGTTGCTTAAATTCCTTCTCAGGAAACATGAGCATGAGCATGAGCATGCTTATGTGTGCTTGTCTGTTGATCTTCAACAGAGTTCTTCCTTTTTGCTAATACCTGATGCTAGAGTATTAGCTTTTCTTCCCATCTGGCAACAAGCCTTTGATATCCAGTATAGTTAAGTTTGACTGAAAAACTTGATTGGCTTGACAGCCACCCAGTGCATTGGTGGAGTATACTTCTACACTTCTCGGTGGGTCTGGATGACTCACAGAGGTATGACCTTGGGGAGCACATCTAGTTCATCTGCCCTTCCTCTATGCTGTTGTATCCCTGCTTTACCACCATGACACAAGCATTTTTGCTCCACCATGTCTTTCTACCATGATGTTTCTGCCTCGAAGCCAAATCACCATGAACTGAAACCATGAACTAAATTAAACTTTTCCTCCTCTAAGATGTGCATGTTGTTCCTGCACTAAATTAAAAGCAAAACGAATCAAAGATCTAAATGTTAAAAGTGAAACACTTAAATCTTCTGGAAGATAAAATAGGCAAAACTCTTGAAGATACAGGCCAGGACTTCCTAAGAAGAATCATAACTTCATAAGAAACAAGACCAATGATCAACAAATGAGACCTTATCAAATTAAAAAAGCTTCTTCACAGCAAAGACAAGAACAAACACAGGGAATAGACAACCTAAGACATGGAAAAAATTGTGCCAGCTATTCCTCAGACATCAGACTAATATCTAGAATATATAAAGAACTCAAAAAATTAGACTCCTAAAATGAAAGCCCAATCAAAAGTGGGCAACTAAAATGAGTAAATACTGCTCAGAAGAAGTAGAAATGGCCACTAAATACATGAAAAATATTTAACACCTCTGACCATTAGAAAATTGCAAGCTAAAATAATTAATATATGACAGTCCATCTTACTTCAGAAAGAATGGCCATAATCAAGAAATCAAATAATAACAAATGCTAGAAAGGCTGCAAGGAAAAAGGAACTCTTCTACATTTTTGGTGGGAATATAAATCAGTACAACCATTATGAAAATTAGTGTAGAGAGTTCTCAAAAAACTAAAACTAGAAATTCACTCATCATAGCTATTCCTCTTTTAAGTATCTTCCCAAAGAGTTAGAGACATCATATTACAGTGATACATGCATACCCGAGTTTATAGCAACACAATTCCTAATGGCTAAATCCTAGAAGTGGTCCATCTGTTCATCGGCAAACAAATGGCTAAAGAAGATGTGATATTTACACATACACTCCACTCTGAAATGGATAAATCTGAGGCCTTGAGACCATAATGTTAAGAAAAATAAATCAGCCACACAAACTTAGATATTACATGGTATCTCTTATATGAGAAAACCAAAATGTAAATAAAGAGCAAGAAAAAGGTAAATCAAAAAGTAAACAAATACTTTTAAAAATAATAAAAATAAATGTTAAAAAAACAGAAAATAATTTTAAAATATAAAAAAAAATTATATAAATAAATATTAAAAATACATAAAAAGCATAAATAAAAATTTAAAAATAAATAAATAAATTTTTAAATAAATAAAAAATTTTAAAGGTAAATAACAGGAAATAGGGAGCTAGATCTTTTACAAAAAGAGAAGGAAAAGAAAGAACAACTGGGAAGGGGGAAAGAAGAAAAGAAAGAAAGGGAAAGCTTTAAATAATATATGTATATATATAGAGAGAGACATGTATGTGTATATATATATATATATAGATATATATATATAGAGAGAGAGAGAGAGAGAGAGAGAGACATACACACATATATTTATGCTGTCTTTGCTCCTGAGATTTCTGAAAGCTGTCCTATGACATAAATGGTTGTTAAGTGAGTTGCCTGCAGCTGCATTCACATCAAGGTTCTTCTTTTAGGAAACTGGAAAAGAACAAGGTTCACTGTGCCCCAAGGAGAACTTCTGGTTGAGCAACTGATTAGAGTACTTCCAGTCCTCAAAACTGTCATGGTCCGGTAGAAAAGGGAAAAACAGGAAAGGCAGTGCTCTGATGATTCAGGTATCCTTCGCAATTCTGTCTGAGTGAGAACTGGAACTAAAGACTGATGGGAGTTGGGCATCTCTCCAGGGAAAACCAGGGCGATTTCCATCTAAGGCGTATGTTAAAAATTTGCACAGTATGGTCAGGTCGCTTTTGTAAAATATTTTTTAGTTTGTTCACCTCAATGGTCCTATAAAGTAAGTAGCAGCCTTAACCCCATTTTACAGGTGAAGATACATGGCTGAAAAAGTTAATTGTGGTACTTATTATGTAGCTTTCTTACTCCTGGGACAGAATACTCAATACTCACATATTTTTTTTACCTAAGTTTTAATAGTGCAAATTTAGATTACATGAGTGATGTTAGTATGTGTATGAAACATATCTGAATTATTTTTTTTCATTCCCTTCTCCAATTCTCACTTCTCCATCTCTTAGAGCCCTTCCTTTTTTTAAGTTTTAACATGAAAAAGGAATAAAAAACATGATACATAAATTCAAAACAACATAATACGAGATTAACAATGGTTAATCTATTGCATAAGGTAGGGGCATTTGTCCCTGGTCATGGATCCAAAGCATCAGCAATAGAGGAAAACAGAATCCAGAGTGGCTTGAGGCATTTTCACTGTATGATCAGGGCTTCCTAAACTGTGTGGTCCTCATCCCTGCTAACAGGGTTTTGTCCCTGGGAATGGTGACCATAGCACTCCTGAATGTGTCCAGTCAAAGGTTTCACAGTCATTCAATAGCAACATTTTGAGAGAGGGTGGGAATCTATTTCTGGGTGACTTTTCCAGGTCCTTCCAATATTTGTCTTGTTTCCCTAGAAAACTCTGTAAAGAAACCAAGAAACTTGCCTCTACATGTGGTTTCTATTCTCTACCAAGTTAGTAGCTTCTTTGTCTCTTGTCTTATTCCTATTTTCCTTCCTTTTTCTTGACTATTTTCCTTCTTTTCTTTTTTCAATTCTTATTCTTTTGGAGAAGAAAAAACCAACTTGGTGCTAATAGTTCACACACACACACACACACACACACACACACACAAACAAAAGTCTACTATTTTGAAAAACATGAGACATAGAATTACAAGTCCTAAATCCTTATCCCAGGAACTTCCCTAAGGAGATTGCCAAACCTCACATATTCCTCTTCTGCCATAAATTTTGATTTGAAGTTATTTTTTAACCTAACATCCACTTTCTTGCCAAGGAATTTCAAGGGTTCTTGAATATGCTAATACTACATATCATAGAAGTTTCCTATCTTGCAGGAAATAGTCTCTAGCTCCACAATCTCCCCTAGTAGAATGTGCAAAAGGAAACGTGCAACTTGACAACTCTGAAATATATATTGTCACTGCTTTGAAATAGTCCAAGTTGCTCCATTTAGTTTATAGACATTCTTAAAAAAAACAAGAAGTTTAGAATATATGAAGATAACCAGACACTTATGAAGGAAAAAGGAAGAGAGGGATTAACTGAGGATTAATTCTTTTTTCTGAATTACTATCTGTAGAGACTTTCTCTCCCATTCCAAGTGTCTCCCCCAGTATTTTTCAATCAAGAGCTAGGGGTCTAAGAGAGAAGTATCTCCTCCCTGAAATTGTGAATTGTAAGGACAAGCAAGGTCCTATGTTGTAAGTGCACATAAAGAAAGAGTTCAAAGTATGCAGAAACAGGATGTATTTGCCAATTGGTTTATTAATCCAAAAAAATCTTGAATTTTAAATTTAATAATATCTTTTTGCATGTGACCATGTGATTAGTACTGTATATACAATAGCGTCATAATTTGGATTGGTCCAGAAACAAAGCCAGAGGGAAGAACTTTAGAGTACTATAATTAGGCTCTTGAGCACCCTGCAAAAGCCCATGTGGTAGATGTTCAATCTCCAGGGTGACGATATTGGGAGGTGGTAGAAGCTTTGAGATGTAGGACCTAGTAGGAGGACTTTAGGTCACTGGGTGTGGGCCCTCGGAGGGGATTGTGGGACCCAGTTCCTTCTTCTTTCTCCTTTTTGCTTCCTGGCTATAAAGCAAGCAGTTTTGCTCCATCATGCATCCCCTCCCCAAAAGTGCCTGTCACAAGTGCTAGTGCAACCCTCTTATCCCAGAACTCTGGGAGCCTGAGGCAGAAAGATTGAAAGTTCAAAACTATCCTTGGCTACTTAGTGATTTAAAGATATCCTGTCTCAAAATAAAACATAAAAAAGGCTGGAGACATATTTCAGCATAAAAGCCCTATATTCAATCTCCAGTACTGCAAAAAATAAATAAATAAACAAATAAATTTACTTGCCAGAGGCCTGAAGGTAATGCAGCCAGCCCATCATGAACTGAATGAACTAAAACCTTCAAAACTGGGAACCAAAATCAATTTTTTTTCTCTGTATAAGTTAACTATCTTGGGTATGTTGTTATACTGATAGAAGGTGACTAACACAGATGGTAGTGACAGTGTCCATGAGTGAAGGAACAGAGAGTTACATACAAGAGGAAATTCCAGTAGTACAAGTGCATTCTCAAAGTTGCAGCAGAAAGTAGCAGAGCTATGCTCTGAGAAGTACACAGAATCCTGGAGCCTAGACATTTATCCATTGCTTCCTGTCCTTCAAGGAAAGAGCTGCCTCAGGAATGTGGCAACTTCCAGCCCTAGTTCAATCTTGCTCTATGTACAGGCCAAGCCAGCTCCTCCTTGAAGAAGCTTTGTAGCAGAACATGGAAAGGGACTGTCAGTTCCCAAGAGATAGGGCACAGTGGCCAGTGCACAGCTGTCTCCCCACAGAGGATTTTAATAATGTGACAAGCACAACAAAAGGATTTGTTGCATATAGATGCATATCAGGACCCTTTTTGCACCCTCTGCCTCATGATTTGTGCAACCTGTATGGAGAACAACTTAGTAATGTTTTCAAAACTAAAATGCACTTGTCTAATGAACATTCATGCATGCATGCAAAATGTTACATGTGCAATATGTACTTACTGAACCATTATTTACGATAGGGCATGTACAATGGAGAAAAACTGCTCATCTCATGGCCAAGAAGCAACTGAGAGGAAAATAGCCAAGTATCAATCAATATAGGACTGATCAAATATGATATATCCATAGAACAATAGCAAGAGGATAATAATTAGCTCTACTTTGCAACCTACAGGAAATTGTGGCTAACAAGTCAGAATGGACACAACTGTTAAGGGCAGAAGCCAGCTGTAAAACATCTGGCATATCCTTAGTGATGTGTCCTGGCTGAACATCAGTCATGAAAGACAGATAAAGAGAAAGAGACCTCTCTATGGGCACAGTTATGCTCCTGATTTTGCAGTTGATTTCAGACCACTGTTAAATGCAACCCGAAAGTTCAACCACCTTGCCCTCAATTCCCCTGGCTAAATTCATCTTCTGTGAGAACATCACAAACTTCCCTTAGCACAAAATGTTGAAGAGTACACGGAAGGCTACATTCAATATATTAGGTCTATTATGTAGTTATTAGTGGAGCTGGGTACTTTTCCTGTTCAAATCACCATTTTAATTCTAGATGTTTTAGGAATTGATTGAATTATAAAACCAGAGTCATGCATGTGAATGGTCAAACCTCAGAGAGTTAAACTAATTCCACAGCAGGGTCACTTCATCAAGCAAAATGATAAATTGCACTCAGCAGGGTGCAATTTCTTCTTCCTAGTAGCTTTCCTCTGAGCTTTAATATTCAAACAAAATTGTACCAGCTGGAAAATACAGTATTCAGAACATAGAATCTTCCCCTGTAGGATCTAAGAGTCTGAGTAACAGTGTCCAGACCCATTGGAAACAAACTTCCCCATCTGGCCTCTTGTGTTCTCTGTCTTTGAAAGCAGAAAATAACTTACCAGCCCAAACAAGCCATACCATACTTTTAGATCTCCAAAGGGACTCAATCAAAATCCCATACCTAACACCATGACTGAAATGCAAGGTAAAAAGAATATGGTCCTAGATTTGACCCTCCCAGAGGGCTAGTTAACCCCGTGGGATCTTCTACATCCACTTATGCAGCCACCTCTTGCTTGACCTTTCCACAGGCAGGATGTCAACACAGTGGGATATATCCAGCAACCACCATAATGTAGACTGCTGTTATGGCTTGTATGTCCCCCACCCAAAGCCTCATTTGGTCACATGCAGGGCATTTTGGAGGTGGCTGGATTTAGGGTGAGTGCAGCTAGGAACAAGGATGTAATGCTGGATCACACCCAGCATCCCAAATCACCAGAGGACACACAGAAGGTCCCTGTGGGCCTAACTGGGCCACACACAGCAACCTCCAAGCCCCTAGCAGGGTCCTGAATTCAGTTCCAGGAGCCAAACATACCCAAGTTGAATCCCAGCATTTAAAAAAAGGTTTGCAACTTCTCTCCAAGGCAGTAAGACCATGCCCAGTGTCCCAAATCAGGAAATATAGGAAAATGACAAAACAAAAGAGCAAAATGCAATCTCAAACTTTCAGCCCAACCCAAGCAAGCCAAGGAGACATGGACACAGAAGAAAATGTAAGCCATACACCTGAAATTCCTGAATGATAAGAACTGAAGTAAAGAAACAACTCCAGGAAGCTATAAAAGAACTCAGATCAGAAATAATCTCCCAGGTAAAAGAAGAAATGATAAATGTAATGAAAGAAATAATAAACACATCTAAATAAGACATAGTTAAAAATTATAGGAATGACACAACAAGATGGAAACCCTAAATGAACAATATAAGAAACAAACAGAATGCATGAAGAGATTCAAAGAGATATACAGGAAATCAAAAATTCCATTGAAAGTTGGCAGAACTGCCTCAACAAAAGTGAAGATAGAATTTCAGACCTCAAAGACAAGATTATAGCTAGTGAACAGGAAAGTAAAGATCTTTTAAAAATAACAACAAATCAGGAAATAGTTCAACAGCTGCAAGATGATGCAAAGAAAAACAATATAAGATTCATAGGTATAAACAAAAAAGGTGACAACACAAATCATCAAGAGGCTATTTACAGAAGTAATAGCTGAAAATTTCCCAAATATGAGAATGGAAACTGACATAGGGATCAGTGAAGCATATAGAACTCCATATAACCATAACCAAAATAAAACTATACCCAGATATATAATAATCAACATCCCAGAAATCCAACATAAGAAAAGAATATTAAAAGCTGCTAGAGAGAAGAGACAGATTACCTATAAAGGAAAACCTATCAGAATCACAGCAGACTTCTCAACATAAACAATGGAGTCAAGAAGAACATGGAGTGAAGTATTTCAGATCCTAAAGGAAAATGAATTCCAACCCAGACTGATGTACCCTGAAAAACTGTCTTTCAAAATGGATGGAGAATTAAGATACTTCCACAACAAAGAACAGCTGAAGATCTTCATGACCACCAAACCAACCTTGCAAAGAATACTGAAAGACATTCTATATAGATATAGGAAGAAACCACTAAGCAAGGCAAACCATTAAACTGAGTAGAAAGGTAAAGAATCAAAAGCAGAAAGATAACATGTCACTACTAAACATATATATATGTATATATATATATATATATATATATATATATATATATAAAACAGTTAAAACCATTAATATAAATTGCCTTGATTCACCAATTAAAAGAAACAGACTAGCAGAATGGATCAAGAAACAACATCCAACCATATACAAGAAACCCATCTAACCCAAAAGGAAACTCATAGACTGAAAGTCAAAGGATGGAAAACAATACTTCATGCAACAGGATACCAAAAAAAAAAAAAGCAAGGGTAGCTATGCTGTTTGAAGACAATGTGAACATCAAACTAAGAATGATCCAAAGAGATAAAGAAGGTCACTACATACTAGTTAAGGAAAAATTTCAAGAGGAAGAGAGAACAACATTAAATATGTATGCACCAAATTTGGGAGCACCCAGCTATGCAAAACAAAGATTAACAGAAATGAAATATCAAATAAGCAATAACACAATTATAACAGGAGACCTTAGCACACCATTGACACAAAGGGATAGATCAACTAGACAGAAAATCAGCAAAGAAATAACAGAAGTGAATCAAACTTGTGAACAAATGGATTTGGTGGACGTATACAGAATGTTCCACCCAAAAACATCAGAATAGATATTCTTCTCAGCAGCACATGGAATGTTCTCTAAAATAGACCATATAATAGCCCACAGAACATGCTTAAGTAAATGCAAAAGAATTGAAATTATCCCATGCATGTCATCAGATCATAGCACCATGAAACTAGAAATTAATGACAAAAGAAACTGCAAAAACCCCACAAACACATGGAAATTGAATAACACACTCCTGAGCAATCAGTGGGTCACAAAGGAAATTAAAGAAGAAATTAAACAATATCTACCAGCAAATGATAATACAAATGCGTCTTACTGGAACCTGTGAGACACAATGAAAGCAATCCTCAGAGGAAAATTTATTGCAGTGAATTCCCACATCAGGAAAATAGAATGAACACAAACAAACAACCTGATGCTATATCTCAAACATCTAGAAAAAGAAGAGCAAGTCAAGCCCAAAACCAAAAGAAGGGAGGAAATTATAAAGGTCAGAGCAAAAATCAATGCAATAGAGACTAATACAACAATACAAAGAATCAATGAATCAAAGAGTTGGTTCTTTGAAAGAATAAATAAAATTGATAAGCTTCCAGCCAATCTTATTTTTAAAAAGGAAAGAAAAAGCTCAAATTCATGCAATAAGGAATGAAAAGGGTAAAATCACTACAGATCCCATGGAAATACAGAACGTCATCAATACCTATTTTGAAAACCTCTACTCTCATAGGTTTGATAACACAGAAGAAATAGACAGATTCCTAGAAATGTATGAATTACCAAAGCTGGGTCAAGAAGATCTGCTGAATAACCCAATTTCAATTAATGAAATTGAAAATGTAATCAAATCCGTACCAAAAAAGAAAAGCCCAGATCCAGACAGATTCACTGTGGAATTCTACAAGAAATTCAAAAAAGATTTAATGCCAACACTCCTCAAACTCTTCAATGAACTTGAAAGGGAAGCAATTCTCCCTAACTCATTCCTGGAAGCCAGTGTTACTCTAATACCAAAACCTGAGAAAGACTCAACCATGAAAGAGAACTACAGGCCAATTTCCCTAATGAACATAAATGTAAAAATTCTCAATAAAATACTGGCAAATAGAATGCAGAAAATCATCAAGAAGATTATTCACCATGACCAAGAGGGATTCATCCCAGGAATGCAGGGATGGTTCAACATGCACAAATCAATAAATGTAATCTACCATAGCAATACAGCCAAAAATAAGAACCCCATTATTATTTCTATAGATTCAGAAAAAGCTTTTGAAAAGATCCAACACTTATTCATGATAAGAATCTTACAGAAATTGGAATAGATGGTCTTTACCTCAATATGCTAAAAAGCCATCTATGACAAGCCAACAGCCAGCATCATATTAAATGGCCAAAAACTGAAAGGCTTTACCCTAAAATCAGAAACAAGACAAGCATGTCCATTATCATCACTCCTATACAATGTAGTGCTGTAAATACTAGCCAGAGCAATTAGACAAGAGAGAGAAATAAAAGGAGTAAGGATAGGAAAAGAAGTTAAATTATCATTATTTGCAGATGACATGATACTCCACATAGAAGACCCCAAAAACTCCATTGAAAGACTCCTAGGTATAATAAATAAATTCAGTAATTTAGCTGGATACAAAGTCAACACTCAAAAATCAATAGCTTTCCTATACGCTAACAACAAAATCACTGAGAGAGAAATAAGAGAAGCCACACCCTTCACAAGAGCATCCAAAAAATGAAATACTTAGGAATTAATCTAACAAAAGAAGTAAAGGATCTATTCAGGGAAATTTTTAATACCTTGAAATAAGAAATCAAAGAAGACCTCAGAAAATGGAAAGACATCCCTTGTTTGTGGATAGAAAGAACAAACATTGTGAAAATGGCCATTCTCCAAAAATCATTATACAGATTTAATGCAGTCCCAATAAAAATACCACTATCATACCTCAAAGATCTAGAGAAATAACTCCTCAAATTCATCTGGAACCAGAAGAGAGCTAGAATAGCAAAGGCAATTCTAAAAAGCAAAGCCAAGGCAGGAGGCATCATAATCCCTGACATGAAGTTATACTACAAAGCTACTGTAATAAAATCAACATGGTACTGGAATAAAAATAGACCTGAAGATCAATGGATTAGATTAGAGGATACAACTACAAACACACTCAGCCACCTTATCTTTGATAAAGGGGCCAAACATTTCCACTGGAAGAAAGATAGTCTCTTTAATAAATGGTACTGGAAAAACTGGCTCTCCATATGCCGAAAAGTAAAACTAGAACCATACCTGTCACCATGTACTAAAGTCTAAATGGATCAAAGATATAAATATTAAACAGAAACACTAAACCTCTTGGAAGACAAAGTAGGTAGAAATCTTTAAGACATAGGGATAGATAGAGTATTCATAAACAAGAATCAAACCACACACGAAATACTTCACAGAATCAATAACTGGGATCATGTCCTATTAAAGAGTTTTTGCATGTCAAGAGAAATCTCTACCATAATGAAAATAAAACCCACAAATTGGGAAAAAAATCATAGTGAACTGTCCCTCAGACAAAGACTTCTGTCTAGAACATATACAGAATTTTTTTAAAAATCAGATCTGCAAAATTCTAAGACCCATTCCAAAAATGGGCATCTGAGATGAATACACAGTTCTCAGATGAAGAAATACAAATGGCAAATAAATACATGAAAAAAATGTTCAGCATCATTGGTTATTAGAGAAATACAAATTAAAACAACACTGAGATTCCATCTCACTCTGGAATGAATGGCCAGAATCAACAAAACTACCAACAACAAATGCTGGAGAGGCTGCAGGGAAAAAGGAACTTTTCTGCACTGTTGGTGTGAATGCAGATTGGTGCAACCACTGTGGAGGTCAGTCTAGAGGTTCCTCAAAAAGCTGGGACTGGAAGTCCCATTTGACCCAGCTATTCCACTTCTGGGCATATTCTCAGAAGAACTGAAAACATCATACCACAGTGATATGTGTGTAGCCATGTTTATAGCAGCAAAATTTGAAATAGCCAGATCTTTGAAACAACCTAAATGCCCATCAACTGAGGAATGGATAAAAAAGATGTGGTATTTTTATACAATGGAGTACTACTCAGCTATAAATAATGATCACATTGAGATATTTATAAGTAAATGTATACAACTTCAGATCATACTCATAAGTGAAATAAATCAAACCCACATGTGTAAATACTGTATAGTCTCCCTAGTGTAAGAAATGGTAAGAGTACATAAGATACAAAAAACTCAATAAATACAGTGAAAGGATAAGAATCTGCTTAAAGGGGAAAAATAATATCTCAGGGAAATTCTTTATCTTCTGTGAAATAAAATTTTAAAAAATAAGGAAAAAATGATGTAATGCTACAATTGATTCACATGACACTAGAATTAAGGCTACCCCACCCTGGGCTTGAGTACTACCTTCCCTAAAGGTCGGTAACCTGGATGTGACATAAGGGACAGAAAGAAAGCTGGTGCTTGTTGCTTGCTACTTGCTGCCATGCTTCCTTCTGCCTTCTGCCTGTCATGAACTATTTCTCCTCTGTGATGCTCCTCTGCCATGTCACCCTGCCTTGGAGCCAGACAACTATGAACTAAAACCTTTACAAAAAGAGACAAGTAAACCTTTCTTCCTTTAACTTGGGCTATTTTTGTCTCAACAGCAAGAAAAGTAACTAAGACAACTGTCAAGGAAGCAAGAAGAAAAACCTACCAGTGACCTAGCTGGCACTCTTCACTTTTTCCCACTAAAGAAAATCCCTGACTAAAAACAAAGTTTCTCATAGCAGAGTTCATTCTGAGTATGTTGAAGATTCAGCACAGTCCAAGTCTATATTCACCAAAAGCATCTTTCTTCAACCGGTGTTTTATGAAGGACTGTGAACAAACCTTAGAGTAAATGCATTTTCCTTTCTTTTTCTACCCATGAGACTAGTGTTGGATCTACCACAGCTTAAAATAAGGCACATGGGGAGAAGGCTCATCCATCACAGTAACAAGGACTGCAGGACATTTCCCAAGCTGGGCAGCACTCAGCTCTGATCCCAGGGGCTGAGTATGATGATAAAGTCTTCCCTAGTCTTCCCTAAGGATTGTAGTGATCAAGGAGCCAGGGAAGGTCCTTGGGCTGCAAACAGAAAAAGGGGTTTATGGAGAAATGAGTGAGCGGGTGTCAAGCACAGCAGACAGAAGAGGAGCTTGTGCTGTGTGTGTTTTGAGCAAGCAGACAGGCTCGTCCTATTTCTCTGTCTTGTCACTAAACATTCTCATGATTGAAACAAGGACAGAGAAGCCAAGGAAGTCCAAGTAAAAACACACCAGGTTAGCCAGTTTCTGCCCACGGCATTTAGTTAATAGAAGAGCAAACAAGTGAAAAGTTACTTTTACAATTTATTTTAATAAATGAAATGCTATCTAAATAAGAAGAAGCAAATGTATCTCCCATTAGTAATACTTATTTTCCATTTTTCATTAGGAAATATTTCAGGTAGGTAAAATGTTTCTGTTGCAACCTAACATATCCTCTTCGTTTCCTGTATCCTCATGACAATTAATCCACGTCTATTTACTATCCCATGTATGTATGTTTCTATACTTTAATTGTATATATGTATAGTTAGTTATATGAAACTACATATATAATTAGCTACATATAATTAATTAGTTATATAATTACATATATAAGTATCATACATATACAGTTATACATATAACTAATATTATTTACGATGATTTTAACTTTTTTAAAAAATATATATTTCCTTCTGCATTTGACATTTATCCATGACTGTCTAGCTTAATTTAGCTACCATTCAATAATCCATCTTATGTACCTGCCACAAATATTGTTCAATTTCCCTACTGATAGGTACTCAAATGATTTCTTGTTTTGTACTACCAAAATACTGCTGCAGTGAACATCTATGGACTTGGCTTTGTGGACATATGTGAAACAGTTGTGAAATGCTTTGATAAAACAGTATACTCAAGAGATCTCTTGTGGCATCACTCATGGTTACTGCTCATAATTTCAGCACTCAGACAGCATTTTGGCAAATGATAGAAGCAAAATATATTGAACCAAGATTACTGTTGAACATCTAGATTGCTGTCCCTTTGTTTTGTACCTTAACAACAATATTTCCATGTCTCCTTGAACGTATGTGAGGACCTCTCCAGAGTATGCAGCTGGAATTGACATTACCTGATTAAAGGATATGTAACCTTTTAACTTGGTCACTTGCTACCAGGTCACATTTTTCACAAGTTAATAAATTGAAATGACATCTCATAATGTTTATTTTTATTTACATGATTACTTGTATGATTATTTTCTATATAGTGAATATAGTGATTATTTTTTCCACCTTTCATCACTTTCATGTCTATATCTTTTGCTCCTTTTTCTCCTGGGTGCCCATTAGAAGAGTCTATTCCCAGGAATTTTAGAAGAGGATGGTCCAGTGCAATGTGGAGTGAGAAAAAATCTAATACATAAGTAACAAATAAACTTAGTAGGTAAATTAATTTTTAAAACCTGGTAAGTAAATAAAATTAATTCATGTCTGCTTCTTGAAGCTTTGGGGGATCAACAAAGATGGCTGTACTCTAAGTGAGAGAAACCTCAGGTGTGTGGGCCTCTTCCCAGAGTGAGAATCCTATACTGCTTTGTGCCCTTTTAGCCAAGGGAATAGAGAAGGCACTAACTTTATTGAACATTGACCTTCCACTCAGAGTTTAATGGATATCACCTTATGTGATCCTGCCAACAAAACTGTGAAGTAGTATTATTTCTCCCTTTGAGGATAAGGAAATGCAGACTAAAAGAGATAAAAATGCCTAGTCTGGAGCCATGAATCCTGTCACTGGGAAAACCAGAAGTTGGAGGTTTGTCTGTTTCCAAAGTTCAAGCACTCTTCACCACACAAAAGAATCATAGTCCTTTTGAACAAATTGCTTGAAAAAAAGTTCTCACTTGGAGAAGTCTATAAACCTTGGGAGTAATGAATGTAATCTATTCTTTACTTTTTACTTAAAGAGAAACAAAAAAATGTAAAGGGTAGAGGTAATACAGAATTCCA
Source organism: Hydrochoerus hydrochaeris (assembly GCA_004027455.1). Classification (NCBI taxonomy): domain Eukaryota; kingdom Metazoa; phylum Chordata; class Mammalia; order Rodentia; family Hydrochaeridae; genus Hydrochoerus; species Hydrochoerus hydrochaeris. The sequence goes on along the minus strand of PVLA01005764.1, from coordinate 90,065 downwards.
AAAAAAAGGATACACAATAAGAAATCACTAGTTAATAAATTACATATTGTCCTCTTAGAAATAGTTGCTCAAGTTACAAAATTAAAGCATACAAAGTAGAGAGTTGAACAGTGAGAGTGTAGACAGCTACTCATGCGTGAATCTCTGCATGTATTTCTATACGTTCTGTATTAGAGGGAAAAACAAAACTTAGCAAGACAAAACAAAACAAATTCCTATAAAAACATGAAACCAAAAAGTCGTATAAAACCACAGTACAAGATGATCTACAATGATTACTGTGTTGTTTCTTATTTTCCTCAGTAGAATGTCTATATCATCAGGCATAATTGAATATAGCAGTATAATTGAGTATAGCAGTAAATAACAATATTAGTGAAAATAAAACATTGTAGACAGTATAAAACTTCAAAGGCAGGTAATAATCAAACCATAGTGGATATTCTAGTGGATCTTGTCATCATAAGTGTAGTTGCCTATACTCTCAGACTTGATACTATCAATAATAACAGCTTTGAATAAAATCTATCAATACAAAACAGAAATCCAACAAACCAGATTTGATTACGATCAGTCATAGTAAAACAGTGTAGGTTTTACAGAGCTTTAGATTAAGTTAATAGGAAATTAAGGATGATTACCATACTATATCCTGTTATTTTCAGGATGACTATCTGTGCCCTCAAATTTAGTACAGGTAGAATGACTGGAACAGAATATAATACATCTAAACAGAATAGTATGAATAATGTGGCTTTTAAATCCTGGTGCACTATTTACAATATAGCATATCAAGGCCATCTATGTTAGAGTTTCTAGTTATCCTTCTCTGCCTCATTTCTGCTATGCTATTTTTCTGCCTTTGTTTGTGTACTTTTCTCCTTCATTCTACTTCCTGCCCCACTCATTGAGGCCTTTCTCCCACTGTTCCTAAAATCCTGGGGGGGGGTTCTCTCTCTCTAGAATATTCTTCAGTATTCTCTGTAGTGTTGGATTGGTGGTCACAAACTCGCCCAGTTCCTCTTTGTCATGGAAGCATCTTGTTTCTCCATCAACTTCTAGTGACAGTTTTGCAGGGTACATCTGGGCTGGAGGTTATTTTCTTTTAGGGCTTGGAATACTTTGCTCCAAGCTCTTCTTGATCTGATGATCTATGTCGAGAAATCAGCCATGATTCTGATGGGCTTATCTTTATAGGTAATCTGTTTCTTTTCTCTGACAGCTTTTAATATTCTGTTTTCATATTGAATTTCTGGCATCTTGATTATTATATGTCTGGGTGTAGCTCTGTTTTGGTTGTAGGTGGCTGGAGTTCTGTATGCCTCACACAACCGAATGTCATTTTCTTTTCCCATGCTTGGAAACTTTTCCTTAATTATTTCTGTGAATAGCCTTTGTAATTTGCCTGTATGTATTCCTGCTTCTTTGTTCACATTTCTTATTCTTAAATTGTAGATTCTCTTGTCATCTTCTAGCCTTTGTATTGTTACTGCCTGTTTCCTTGTTATTTTTAAGAGACCTTTCCTTTCAGGTTCACACACTGCAAACTTGTCTTCAAGTTTTGATAGTCTATCCTTAGTTTCTTTTAAGGCATTTTTCCAGCTTTCAGTGGAGTTTTTAATTTCCTGGTAGTCTCTTTGAATCTGTTCATGTATTCCATATTTTTCTTATATTCCTTATCAAATGTTTCTCTCCTCTTTTGTGTGTTCCTCCCTTCTTCCATCTGTATCACCCTGAGAGATGCTTCCTGAGAGCATTTCTTTTATTACTCTACTCATATCCTGCTTTACCTGATTTAATATTTCAGTTTTGAGCTCATCTACAAGGTCCTGAAGATGTCTCTTAATGTCTATTGAAGCCATGTCTGATGTTGTGTGTTTGCCACCCTCAGTCTCCCTTGTTTTTCCTTCTCCTGGATCAGTGCTCTCAGGGTTCTGGGCTGGGAGCCTCCTCCTGCCTCTCTCTCCTGTCATGGCCCTGGCTTCCTCCACAAAGGTTACAGAGTAGGTCTCAGCCCCTTTCCTGTTGGCCAGGTTTCCTCTGAAGCATGCTGGTGAGGGGACTCTGCCCTATCCTGGCTGTTCTTGTCACTGAGGTGTAAGCAGTGGTTGCATGTGCCTGCCCCTTCCCACTGGGCCAACCAAACTTCAGGGGCCTTCACCCTGTTAGTGCTTGCTAGGCTCAGGGAATCGATTTGGGATGGCTCATTGGGTCCTGGCCAGGGGCATGTCCCAGTCCAAGCAAATCCCAGAAGTCTGCTCTGGGGAAGGAGCAACCAACTGAAGTCACTGTTGCTCCCAGTTCAGGCTCCTCCTGCCTGATTCCATCATGTCACCCATTTGGTCTCGCCCTTCCCATTGGGGGAGTCTCAATCCCAGCACTGACCATGGATTAATGGAGGTCCCTTCGCTGGCTCCGCTCTCCGTTGGGCTCACCAACCCCCAACTTCAGCACTGCTGTGCTTCCTGTGAGAGGCAGCAGGAATGAGTTTGGGCAGCTCTGCCTGCCAGCATGGATTCAAGCTGGTGCAAACTTGGCGAGTCACTGTGAAAATGCTATGTCCCATAATTTTTAGCTGTTACAGTTGTAGTCCTGAAGTATTTGATGAGCTTTTTTATGTTTTAATTTTTTCCTGTGTCAAGAGGATCCATCTCCCTCTGTCTGGGTTTCTCCATGGTGTTTTATTCTGGCAAATGAGTTGTTTCTCCTGGGAGGCTTTGTATTTTGTTGCTCACTGATTGGCCATCTTGTCTTCTCCAAGCTATTCTTTCAGAGATAATTATGTGGGAATTAAAGATCATGTTCAGTCTTTCTTAAAATCTACCATTAGAGATTTTCAGAGGCAAGTTTTCTCCCAACTTTATCCTCAAAAGCAAATGTGCCCATCACATTATCATTCATATATTGACAACCACTCTATCTTCTCTACCTTCCACTTATTATCTTGCTAAGAAAAGAGTGGTTAGTTTTTTGGGAAGCAGTATTAGCTGCTTCTTTAGGAGGTTGATGATTTGGCACAGCATGCTAAGGGTAAGAGGTGAACCAGGCTTTGAGTCATTATTAATCAAGTTTTAGCTTTACAAAGTACAATAGCTTACTCCAGAAATTTTCAAGTCAAACACATCCCTCAATGATTATATTACATTTTTTTCCAAATTAGTGTTTATTTTCTAACTATAATCACTAGGTAATTACAAAAGGAAGAGAGCATACAGTTGTAGAAATTTGCAGGAATTTATGAAGTGGTTTGCATGGTTTTAAAGAAATCTGCAAAAATCAAAGCATTTTTTGTTTTTTTCACTCCAGTGGAGGGATGACTAAAGCTCCTTTATGGCTGTGTTTTCAGCTGGGATTCTGCTGGACAGTTCCCACTGCACTCGCCTATCTCCCACACACATTTCTCCACTTTCTGCCTTTTACTGATTCTGAAGCCAATACAGCTTACTCAGCCTTTGTATGGAGCCAGAGATATAGGACATGTAATTCTCAAGGAGGAACCCCTTCTCCAAATCAGGAGTCAGTCAATAGATAAGTACTCCAGTCTCCAGCACTTAAAAGGGAAAATCTAAATGATGCTCTACAGTTCATTTCCCCAAAGCTGTACCCAGGTCAATACCTTTCATGGTCTTTCTTATTTGCCTCTCTCATTACTCTTACTTTCTTAATACTTCTTCTTGAGAGCATCTTCCAAATAAACTACTCACACTTATGTCCTTTGGGCATTTGGAGGAAACTCAAAGCAAAGCCATCCAATTATCATACATACCCAAGTACATGCCCTCCTCCAGAAAGTGCTCTAGGAGTTCTTCTAAATGTAAAATTAATATCTAAACTTCCCTTTGCACAATACTTAACTGGATTTTTATATATAATCTCTCCCTCAACAGTGAATTTCTTGGAGATCTTATGCCTAGTCTTTTACATAGTATCTGGCATCCATAAATATCTGATAAATAGAGACAATAATGTACAGATACTTGGTCAGGTCTTGGTAGCCATATACCAAGATTAACAATATTCACAACATCTCCTTTGGTCAAGAGTCTTCCACATACTAGAAACAACAGACAGAAAAATAGATAAATTGCAAGGCCATATGTTTTCAGCTAGAATGAGACATGAAATCAGTGTTGCTTAATCTTTGTCTCTCAAGGTCAGGAAAAAACTATAAAAAAGATATTTAAGTAAAATTTTTAAATGCCTATAGCTTAAATATTTTTAAAAGATGAATATATAAAAAATAATTAAGATAAAATTAACAGCTTACATATGCCTGCTACTTGTAAAAAGTGGTTTTCAGGCATCCTTTCATTCCACCTCTATAGGTAGATATGGTTTCTCAAATAAAGAGACTGAATCTTATGAGGCAAGGAATTTGCTTGGATTTTCATAGCTAACAAAATCAAACCCTGGATGCCAGTTATCTAACTCCCAGACTCTCAACCCAGCATTTACTATAGCAAAGTCCCCTCCCCTAACAAGAAAAAGTCAAAATATGAGTTATATTGATTCCCTTTGCAAAACAAGTCCCAACAGGGACAAAGCAAGCTTTGGGGCAAAGGGATATGGTGTCACCCTTGAAATGTGACCAACACTACCACATGTCCCTCTTCCAGCCACATGCTCAATCCACATCAAAACCCATATTTACCCCTCCACAATTGGGTAGTTACAGGGTCTTCCTTCCTCTCTAATTTGAATAATGGGCATGAAAATTTTTCTTGGCTTTCTATTTGTTCCTTCAATCTTTCTTTAATTAAAAAAGTGTAGTTCCTCTTAGAAGCCACTTTTAGTTCTTCAAACACTTCTCAATCATTCTAAATAAGTCCTTAGAATTTCCAGAGTGTAAGCCTGCACAAAAGAGACATACACACATGCACACACACTTAAGATGTATAAAAGAAAAATCTGAATCCCCTGGGTTGTGTACATCTGAAAAGTGATCTGGAACAGTCTTCAGTAATTAGAAGATAATAAAAAATATTTCAAGGCTTAACTCCCACTAGAGACTTCAGATTTCCTCTCGATGGGATAAACTCTGTTACAAAAATAGATTTTATCCACTTCATTTGCTTTAGAAGAAGAAAGTTACCTCAGTAACTTCCCACAGATGAAGTTTGTTTATCAGACACTGCCTTCATATGATTTGTTGCTATTTAAGTCATTTTAGAAAATTGTGATAAAGGAGAGAAGGGAGGAAGAGATAAAGGAAAGGAAGGAAGAGAGAGGGAGGAAGAGAGAAAGGAAAGATGGAAGAGAGGGAGGAAGGAAGGGAGGGAGGGAGGAAATGGATGAGGTAGGGAGAAAGGGAAAGAAGAAAGAAGGGAAGGGATGAAACAGATTTTTTTAATAGGAATTATTATAGCTGCTGAGGAAACAAAGTACAAGGAAAATAAAATTAATTTTCTAGGTTTCTTTCCATGAAAAGGAATGAAGCAGCTTCTTTTATTGCCTCTGCTCTGCAGGACACCAGACAGGAGAGAAAACACCAGAGGAGAAAAAAAAAATCTTTGTCCATGCTTGAAATGTAGTGTGGATAGAGGGGGAAAGAGATCTTCTAATGGCCCAGATACAGCATAACGGATTAAGCATGGAGACTGAGATGAGATGAGTGACCTCATTCTATATTCTGTAAAGGGACAGCCAGGCTTGGGAATGACAGAGAATAATCACAGAGTGACAGGAAGTTATCAGTGCCATATCAAAGGTCTGTTAATAGGCTCTTGCAAAGAGAATTGGACATAGAGCTGGTTTAGCTAAAGACCCTAAGAACCTCTTCCAGGAAGACTCTAATCCCCATAGAATTGAAGAAAGTGACTACATACCACAGAACCCAACCACAATTTATGGCACGCTTTCTGGTAAAGATCTCAGGCTGCCCTTGGGGGGTCAAGAGGCTGAACTTCCACATTAATTGATACAGAGGCTGCTATTTTCCAGATGACCTCACATCCTACAGTAATGCAGACACATGTACCACATGTAATCACGTTTATTGGGTGCATTACTGTTATTTAGCAGGTATCACTCCTCATTGGTAGCATGTGACAATGAAGTGGGACAGCTCTGAAATCTAACAGATGCAAGCCCCTGTCAAAACATAGCCTTGCAAGTTTAATCGTCTTTAGAATGGTGACAAATGATAGTACCTGCCTCAAAAGGTTGTTGTGGGGAAAATATGATATCTGACATGTTAACCATGTGCAAATATCATCACTATTTGTATTTTTTGAAAGAACTACGGATGGGTTTGTTATGTTAGATTTTGATCTTGGGCCTAATACTCTTCAAACATCTATTTTGCCCACAATGTTAGATTCTTTCATGGATGCTTTTTATTCCTCATAACATTTCAGTGAGGTAGGTATTATTATTCCTTTTTAAAAGATAAGAAAATCAAAGTTCTGGTAAAATAAAACAACTCACTGTTCTTTACTTGTGAAGCTTTTAATTTGAGTTCAGGGTCTTCTGACTCCATGACATCGTACTGTTGTGTCTTTTATGGACATGAATTTTATAACTCATGGGTAGTCTAGCTATTGGTATTCTGATAAACTAGCCCTTCAAGAAACAAACCCAGGTGGGCATGATGGCACAGTCCTATAATTCTAGCACCCAGGAGGCTGAGGCAGGAATATTGTTGCAAGTTTGAGACCATCCTGGGCTACAAAGTAAGCAAGAGCCTGTCTCAAAAAGACAAAAAAAAAGCCCAATTTGTCACACTTGCCTATTTTTTATGATGTAAATACTGTCTATATGGCTGATTTCAAGCCACCAAAATATAATTTATAAAATTTTCCACTGGCAAAACTGCTTAAAATAAACTAAGGATAGACTATCAAAACTTGAAGACAAGTTGGCCATGTGTGATCATGAAAGGAAAGATCTCTTAAAGATAACAAGGAGGAGGAGCTGGGGATAGCTGATCAGTGAGCAACAAAATACAAAGCCTCTCAGGAGAAACAACTCATATGCCAGAGTGAAACATTCTGGAGAGACCCAAATAGAAGAGATGGATCCTCTTGACACAGGAAGAAATTAAAATGTAAAAAAGCTTGTCAAACATGCAGTCTCAGGGCTAGAATTGGAACAGTTAAAATTATGGGACAAGGCATTTTCACTGCAACCCACCAAGTTTGCACCAGCCTGAATTTGCAAATTTGTGCCGGCCGGCAGAGCCACACAAACTCATTCTCACTGCCACTCACAGGAGCTACAGCCACACTGAAGTCGGAGGTTGGTGAGCCCAATGGAAAGCGAAGCCGGTAAAGGAATCTTCATTAATTCACGGTCAGTGCTGGGAATGAGACCCCCCTCCACGGGAATGGTGTGACCAAATGGGTGACATGTTGAAATTGGGCAGGTGGAGCCTGAACAGGGAGTGACAGTGACTTCAGTTGGTTGCTCCCTCCCCAGAACAGATACATGGGATTTGCTTGGACTGGGTCATGCCCCTGGTGGGGACCAATGAGCCATCCCTAATCGATTCCCCATGCCTAGCATGCACTAACCTGGTGAAGCCAGCCCATGCCCAGCTACTGCCAAGCAACCAGTGGAACCCAGATTCCAGCTTTGGGCCCTCACCCTGCACTTCAGGAGAATCCCAGTGCACAGAAAGGGATTTTGAGCCTGCTCCTAGCAGTAAGACCACCCATTGCATCCCAGACCACCCCGGGCCACACACAGGCACAGGGACCCTACTGGGCCAGACCTGGTGACCACTAAGCAGCCAGCATGAACCAAATTCCAGCCTCAGGCCCTAACTGCACACTCTGGTAGAATCCCAGGACACATAAAAAACTTGGAAATTAGCTCCCAGGTGGCAAACCTTGGACTACAACAGATTAACTGTGCCAGTGTGGTGAGTATGCCATGAAATTACAGGTGTACAATGGATAAATAAGGCCAGTAGTAAAGCCCCCTCCAACTAACTATAAGACCTTGGTGAGTCCAAAAAAAGTGTGGGTGACCACCTCCTATACACAGAAAACATCAGGCAGAGTGAAAATGATAAAATGAAAAAGTAAAATGCACTCTAAACATCTAGTCCACCAGAAGCAAGTGAAGGAGATATTGAAATAGAGGATCCCAAAAGTAACACACCAGGAACCTCTGAAAAAATAGCAAGTGAAATGAAAACACAACTCCATGAGGCTATAGAGAAAATCAAATTAGAAGTACTCTCCCATGTAAAGACAAAAATAACAACCTTAGTAAAGGAGTTGCTGAGCACAGCTAAAGAAGAAATTGAGGAAAATAGTACAGGAGCATTGGGAAACTAATTGAAACCTTGAATGAACAATATAGAAAACAGACAGAATTCATGAAACAAACTGAAAGAGACATAAAAAAATAAATTCTATTCAAAGCTTGCAAAACTGCTTAAATAAAACTGAGTATAGGATTTCAGACCTTGAGGACAGGATCCCAATTAGAGATCATGACAGGATAGAACTTTTAAAAATAACAAAGCAGCATGAAGTGACAATCACACAGCTTCAAGATGATGCCAAGAGCAACAATATAAGATTAATATGGGGGATTGCAAGATGGCCGACTAAGTGGTGGCACGATAAGACAGCCTTTCTGAGGAAAAATAAAAAATAAAAACAACTCAGATGCTGGAATCTGGCAACATGGAGAAATCCAGACAAAAGGAGAGGAATTCTCATGACCCAGGAAGAAACTGAGGAAAAAGAAAAAAGACAGAATAAAAAGAAGCATGGACAGAGGGCTGGAGCTGGGCAAGCCCTGGTCACTGTACTGGCATGTCTTAAAGTCAGGGGAATCACGATCAAGCTGAGATCGCAGCCCTCCCAAGAGCAGGGGTTGGTGAGCTCCAGACCCTCGGCTGGAGGAGGCGCTGAGACAGGGAGTGGAAACAGCCAGTCAAGCTGCACGAACTTTGGTGAGTGATGGGAATTGGATTCCCCAAACCAGGAGGACTAGCTGGGTGACATTTTGGAGTTGGGCAGGGCCAGCTTGAATCAAAAGCTGAGGCAGTGTCCACTGATGACTCCTAGTCCAAAGCAGATTGGTGAGATCTGCACGGGCAGGGCCACACCCCTGGTTGAAACCCAATAGCCAGGGACAAGGCTTTTCTGGGCTAGTGGCAACCCCAGGGAACACAAACTTGTTGAACCATAAACTGACTGACTATCATAGGGGGAGGAGCTGGCTCTCAGCATGTAACTCGCAGATCTGCAGCAGACTGGGGGGTGGTACTTCCCTAGCAAGTGCACTGCAGAAAAACTGTAAGCAATACAAAAGGCCCAGAGACCTCCACCACCCACTTGTCTGAAGGGGGCTGGAAACATAACAAGACAGAGAAAGAGCAAAAGGTCCCCAACTGCAGAACCAGGGAAAGTGAGTCCAACAGAGGTAAATGCAGAGGAGGTTGAGAGCAGCAAACCTGTAATGTTAGAGACAGCCTCATTGAAAATAAAGAAATACATCTGTGACCTCATCGTCGAATTTAAATCTGAAATTCTAACTCAGGTGAAGCAAGATATAAGAAGATTAATAAAAGAAGTCCTGGGTAATCCTCAAGCAGACACAAATGAAAGAATAGAGGAACCCAGAGAAAGGAGAGAAGCCTTTGATGAAGAATATAAACAAAATCTAGAATATATGAAACAGATACAAAGAGAATATCAGGAAGTTAAAAACTCCATTGAAACCTGGCAAAACCTTTTAACAGAAACTAAAGACAAACTTTCAAAACTTGAAGATAGATTTGCAAAGTATGATTGTGAAAGGAAGGATCTCTTAAAAATAACAAGCAGCCAGGAAGCAATGATACAAAGGCTAGAAGATGACAAGAGGATTTATAACCTAAGAATAAAATATCTGAATGAAGATGCAGCAACAAACACAAATGAAATAAAAAGTTTATTCAAAGAAATAATTAAGGAAAACTTCCCAAACATAGGTAACGGAAGTGAAGTTCAGATAAATGAGGCATATAAAACTCCAGCCAGTCCTTTGGACTTTAGCTCAGTTGGTTAAGGTCCCACCCTGGTAAACATGGGGTTGTGAGTTCCATCCCAGGTGCAGGAGGAAAAAAAAACAACACAGCAGGAAAACTCCAAACAGCTACAACCAAAACAGATCTACACCTAGACATATAATAATCAGGACCCCAGAAATCCATCACAAGAACAGAATATTAAAAGTGGTCAGAGAAAAGAAACAGATTACCTATAAAGAAAAACTCATCCAAATCACAGCAGACTTCTCAATGCAAACCATCAATTCAAGAAGAGCTTGGAGTGGAATATTCCAAGCCCTGAAAGAAAATAACCTCCAACTCCGAATGATGTACCCTGCAAAACTGTCTCTCAAAATTAATGGAGAGACAAGATATTTCCATGACAAAGAGGAACTCGGGGAGTTTGTGACCACCAATCCAACCCTGCAAAGAATACTGAAGGACATTCTAGAGATAGAAGAAAATCACCAGGATTCCAGGAATAATGGCAGAAAGGCCCCAAAGAAAGGGGCAGACAGTGGAATGAGGGAGAAAAGTAAACAAATAACAACAGAAAAATAGCATGGCAGAGATAAGACAGAGAAGATTGGTTATACCACTGTTTTATCTTGACTAATTTTATTTGAATCTGGTATGCTTGAGAGTGTTGAGTCTGAGAGTAGGGGCAACTACTCTGAAGATGACAGGATTCAATAGGATACCCATTCTGGTTTGATTGTTAACTGCCTTTGAAGTCCTATAATGTCTCCAATGTTTAGATTTTATTAATAGTGTAAAGCAATGCTAAGTTTATATTATATTTGATGATATAGAC
>PVLA01005764.1:38970-79160 GCA_004027455.1 Hydrochoerus hydrochaeris | reverse complement strand
ATAAAAGAAGAAAAGAGTATTCTAAAGAGTATAACTGCATGTATGTCTGAGTGTGTGGAATTAATAACCATGTTGCTAAAGTTTTAGTTGGATGGATGAGCAAAACTGATTGCAGTCTCACTGGATGTCCACTTAGTGGGCTTTGCTTTTGTAACTTGAACAACTGCATCTAAGAGGAAAGTATGAAATTATCAACTAGTGATTTTTTACTAGTTATTATTTTTGTTTTTTTGTTTTGTTTTGTTTGTTATTGAGATTTTGTATTGTTTCTACCCTCTTTCTGTTTCAAAATTTTTTCTTTAAATAAAAAAATTTTAAAAAAAAGCAAGAGGAGGAAAAGAAAGAGCTCTAAAAGAGATAACTGTATGTATACTTAAGTGTGTAGGATTGATAACCATGTTACTAAGTTTTTGTTGGATCAGTGAACAGAACTGTTTGCAGCCTCACTCTTTGAATGTCCACTTTGTAAGCTTTAATTTTGTAACTTGAACAACTATATCCAAGAACACAATCTGTAATATATCAAATAGTGATTTCTTACTGTTTATTTTTTTTGAAATTCTGTATTGTTTCTACCCTTTTCATTTTTTTTTCTCTTTAAATAAAAAAATTTTTCCCTATATTTAACAATTAGCCATCACTGGCCATTATTTTTGAAATTTAAAGTACCCAACTAAGGAAGTTAAGGAGCTGACCCTATCCCTCTTTCTGCCTATTGTTGACTAAAACTATGCTTATTTGCTCCCAGCCTCCTTGACTTTCTCAGGCCTTCTAGATACAACTTTAGCACCTCCGTGAGAGGCAGAAGCAAGTTGGAGGTGCCAGTCTGCAAACCAGTGCCAGGCTCACAGCAGAAAGCAAGGCAGTGTGGTGAGAGCAGTAACTGAGAAACAAGACCAGCAGCCAAGGACGAGGGGGACTTTGGTTCCAGACACAAAGAACAGGTGCAAGTATAGGTTGAATGAATGGAGTTACCAAGGTGTGGGCTGGAGGCAGACAGATTGGAGTTCCACCCTCTGCCCATATTTTTCCTTGCTGTGCTCCTATGGGAAATTTATTTAAATTCTCTTTGCCTCACTTTGCTTTCCTATAAATGCGGGCAATAGTATCTTCATGTAAAGGATTAAATCCTGTAAGAATCTAGCTTTTGGTAGTATTTAATAATATAATAAAGCCTTGGTGTGCAAGCATAATTCATTCTAGAAACATGCTTGTGATTCAAAGCACTTGTATATCGAAGTGAATTTCCCCATAAAAATAATGGACACTCAGATATGTTCCACAACCCAAAAATATTCATAAAAATTATCACAATACAGTAATATCATACAAAATAATATGGAAAATACTATTAAGAAAAATAAGTTAACCTTCACTTATTCAAAATCTTCATGGCTGATGTGAGAGATAAGAGAGAAGAGTTACTGTGTAGGATGAATTTCTCTATCACTAACAGAGTATTGGCTATCTATTGGCTCTCATGCAGTTTTAACAAGGAACCTATCCAGAGACACTTACTTTTGCCTCCTTTGAAGGATTTCATGGTGGGGACATTGCACTATCATTAAACAGTTCATCATTTGTGTTTATTTGAGTGGTGTTTTCTACAAGATTTTGCACTATTTCCCACATTTTGCACATCTCCCTAATCTCATCTGAAGTGAGGGATTCTGCCACCTTTTTCTCATCCTCCTTTGCAGAAGAGATCTCCTCTATAAGCTCTTGCTGTTGGTAGATAATCAGCCACAATCCTACAGCAAAAGAGAAAGAGAACCACTGGCTCAGTTGTGATTGTACAGTGTTATGTATCACTTATTACCCATATTGCAAAACATCACTCACTTATCAAGCTAAAATTTAATAGAAATGTTTGCTCCTTTGGTAGAACACTCACAGACCAAGTCACTGACAACCCAAGATTTTACTGTATTAGGTTTTGAAAACTGGTCTTATTACTGGAAAGAAAAGCAACTCTACCTCTGTCAGAGAAAAATATTTTTATTTTACTGTATCCCACTTCGGAGCTTGAGTACATAGATGGTATGCTATTGTCATTCATCCACCTGTGGCCCTTTTGAAAAACTGTTTACTTTACCCTTCACTTCAATCCCATCCTATCCTCCTCATAAGCACCTTTATTCCTGGGTTTAGTGCACACACTTCTTACATACATGTATGCTGATTTGTCTGTCTTGTATCTAGGGAAAATACATAATATGGCCTCTGGGTAAACTTTTTAAGTCCATGTAAATAGTGCTAGGATCGTTTTTTAAGTCTGTCATAATAAAAGGCCAGAGAAGGGGTGGCTTAAACATTATAAATTGGGGCCAAGGATACAGCTCAGTGATGCAGTGTCTGCTGGCATTTGCAAGGTCCTGAGTTTGATTTCCAGTACCCACAAAAATATTTTTTTAAATATTAAATTAAAATATACCCCCAAAAATCATAAATTTATTTTCCTGAAATTTGGAATCTAGAAGTCCAAGGCCCGTGTCTTAGCAGAGTCCCCCATTCTTGCTTCATATAAGGACATCAAACTCTTCAGATTAAAATCTAATATCTAATCCACCCTAAATTCCTCATTTTAACTTAATTGCCTTTTTTAAAAAACCGAATCTCAGCCAGGCGTGATGGCTCATGCCTTAATCCCAGCACTCAGGAGGCTGAGGAAGGAGGATCATTGCGAGTTCAAGACCAGCCTGGGCTACAGAGTGAGCTCAAGGCCAGCCTGAACTGCATAGAGAGACCCTGTCTCAAAAAGACAAAAGAAAAATCTCTAAATATGAGTATATTCTGACCTAGGAGTCAGGCTTTAAAATAAGAGTTTAGACAACAGGGATGTGAGAGAGCACAATTCATCCCATAATAAATATCATGCTGTTGTGGTAGATTTTTATAGTTGTGGCACCCAGCATGTCCCAGTCCTCTTTGGACATTCCACCTTATGCAATATTTGGTGTCATGGGCTCCATGTTTGGTCTGTAACTTGCTGTAGACCATGGGACATCAGCAGACATTTAGCCAAGGAAGGCTTACTGACATCTTGTGCACTGACTGGAGTTTTCTTGATCTTGTTGCTAGCAACTTGTCTATCATTATGTGAGAAAACCTGACCTAGTCTACCCCAAACCACCAAGTTGTTGTGGACACGAGACCATCACAGACCTGAGGAGCCAACCTCAATGCCTAGATGAGTATGCGAAGCCGTAGAAGTCGCACATTGCCAGCCAAATTCAGGGGCATCAATGCAGGAGAGACCAGCAGAATTACCCAACTTAGCCTCACCTAAAATGTTAAACTAATAAACAGACGCTGCAAGACAGTAAGTTTGAAATAGTTTGTTAGGAGACATACATGATGATAAGCCTGTAGATCTCATTCTTTTTCTTAATTTTTCCACCTAACATCATGCATCTGAGACATTACTATTTGTAGATTTGCTTCACTCCTTCTGGCTGCTATATGACATTCTGTCATATGCACATGTCCTATTTTACTTATCCATTCTTGAAGGGATGAACAGCTGGGCTGTCTCCAATTTTCTGCTCTAACATTCTCATATACATACCTTCATTTGCCTATGTGAGTGTTTCTCCAGAAACATTATTCAGAAGTGAAATTGCTGGGGTGTAGGGCATGTGCACTCTTAATTGTATTATTGCCAAATAGGTTGTCAGTATGGCTCATAACCTGATGAGTGGTCCAGAAATCAAGACCCACCTTCTGAATTAGGCAGATCCTTACATGCTTTCCATTTCTCTCATAAGGAAGTGGCAAACACAAGTTATCAACATAGTTGAAAACAGTTGAGGTTACAGCTTTGACAAGACTGGAAAATAATTATAATGTAAGGAGAAAAATGTGAGATTACAGAATACTAAACAATTCATAAACAAATTGTGATGACCAGGGCATTTACTCTGAGGCTATTTTCCATTACAAACTTATGGAACTCTGTTCCTAAGTTTTGTAGAACAAGAGGGGAAAAGTTGAGGCTCAAATCCTGACCAAGATTGGGATTATTGTGAGTCCTTTCCCTGAGTAAATATGATCACTAAGAATAGGGACAAACCAGACAAAAACTCAGCTGTGTGTCTCCTATCCACAGACATGCATAGCCTGAAATAGGCCAGAAAGCCTCAAACTTTTAAGGTGATCTAGAGGAAAATCCAGAAAGCACATGCACTCTTGACCTCAGAGAATTTGAACAAATAATTTTTCAGGACAATAACAAGCAAGATATCAAAGGTAACCAGCTGTACAAGAAATTAAAACAAAATAAAAAGAAAACAAATAACAACAGACATATAAAACAGTCATTATTATTGGCCAATAAAAGGAAAAAAATATTCTAGGAAACTTTAAAAAGTGACAGTCTTGAAAAGATCAAACAGAACATCAAATGTAAAATATATAGTAAAAGGATAAATAGTAAAATATAAAATACAGAGTACACAAAAAATTTGTACATCAGGAAAAGAAAAACTTTTATACATACTTTGATACTAAATTTATTGAGATACCATGAGACTAATACAAGTTATCTTTAGCCTCTGTAATTACAAAGGGTGCTCAAATTAGTGGCCATTAACATCAAGATTTTTTTAGTATGTGAACAGCTAAGGTGTGGTATATATTTTAATGGAGTATGAATATAATAAAATATATACTAACAGGACTTCAGAGCTCAATAGTTATATCCAATTTGACATAATTGAAGAGAGATTAAGGAAAAAGATGATGTTTTCAGATATAACATACAGATAAATAAAAAGAAACAAATACTGAAGTAATCAGTCTCAAAATTTTAAAAAGAGAAAATGGAACAGATGCAATAATTGAAGAAATAATGTCTGAAATTTTTAGGGCTGAAAAATGAAATTAAACCATATATTCAGGCTTAACAACTCTGAGCAGAATAAATGAAAAGAAATCCATATCTGTTATGGCCAAGTGAGACAAAAGACAAAATGATCAAAAGGAAATTTACAAAAAAAAGAATATTGATTCCCCTCAAAATATAGTAGTAGACCTATGACCTATGAATGACTTCATTCACAATAATAAAATAAAGAAAAAAGTTATTTTCAATGTGCTAAAAGAAAATTAGTGCCAATGTAAAATTCTGTATTCAGCAAAATCATCTTTCAAAAAGAGTGAAATAAGAACTCTTCAAACAAGCTAAAATTCAAATAGCTGAATGTATCTAGGGATGTATTTGTATCCTCTATTCTGTTCTATTGATTCATGTGCCTGATTTTTTCCAGTACTATGCAGTTTTTATGATACTGCTTTTTAGTATTGCTTAAAGTCAGTTATTGTGATGCCCCCTGCTTTACTCCTGTTGCCCAATGTAACTTTTGCTATTCTGAGTCACTTCTGGTTCCATAAGAATTTTATAATTCTTTTCTCTAGTTCTGTAAAGTATGCTGCTGGCATTTTTATTGAGACTGCACTGAATCTGTACAGCAGTTTTGAGAAAATGGTCATTTTGACAATGTTGGTTGCCCATCCAGAAGTAAGGGATATCTTTCCATTTTGTGATTTCCTCTTCATTCTCCTTTTTCAGAATACCGTAGTTTTCTTTGAAGAGATCTTTCATATCCTTGGCTGGGTTAGCTCCTAGGTATTTCATTTTTCTTGACACTATTATGAATGGTCTTATTTTCATAATTTCCTTCTCATTAAGCTCATTATTGGTGTGCACAAATGCTAATGGTTTTTCTGAGTTGACTTTTGTATGTTGCTACATTGATGAAATTCCTTATTGATTCTAAGAGTTCTGAGGGCAGTTCTTTAGAACTTCTATATAAAAAGTATCATGTCATCAGCAAATAACATCTCTGGCCATTACAGAAATGCAAATTAAAACAGCATGAGATTCCATTTTATACCAGAAAGAATGGCAACCATTAGGAAATCTAAAATTAACAAATGTTAGTGAGGCTGTGGTGAAAAAGGAACCCTTCTATACTGTTTCTGGGACTCTAAAATAATACAATAATTATTAAATTAGTATGAAGAGTTCTCAAAGAACTAAAATTGGAAATTCCATATGACCCATCTATCCCCCTGCTAGTATCTTCCCAAAGAACTCAAGTCATCATACTACAATTAAACATACATACCAGTGTTTATAGCAGTGCTACTGATAATAGCTAAATACTGTAAACAATCTGTATATCTATCAACAGACAACTGGATAAAGAAAATATGATATCTATACGTAATGGAATAATACTTGGACAAACTCAAGACATTTATAGAAAAATGGATGTACCTGGAAAATATGTTGAGTGAAACAAATGAGATACATAAGCTTAAATACTATATGGTGTCTCTCATTTGAATGAGGCAAAGTTCAAACAAAGAGCATAATGTAGGATTAAGAGAAGGAGAGAAGGGGCTGAATCTCTGGCAAGTGGGAAGAGGTCTAAGGGGACAAGGGGGAGAGGGAAGGGGAGGGGAAATATGATACACCATGTTCAGGAACCTTATAATAACCTCAATGAATGTTAACATTACATGTCACAATCATGAGTTAAATCAATAATATCAGTAAGACTGAAAAGAGGGAAAAGGGGTTTAGGGGATAAGGGAAGGATGTGGGAAGGAAGGGCAAGTGGAATTTTAAAAAGAAACAAGTTACATTATGTATATGTATCCACTTCCTAAGATAACTGTAAAATGCAAGTACTGCAAACATATACTAATAAAAAATTTAAATATTCACTGTATTCCCGAATCACACCTCATATTTTAAGCATTATCAAGAATAAAATCAAGAAATTTTATTAATTTTTGATTTTTACAAATATTATGCATGCTGCTGTTTCTCTATTAACTACTGTCATGGTCAAAGAGAAACAATATAATAAAAAATCTCTCATCTAGGTTAACATTTCTGGTACTGCTACACATGTAAACAAGAACTGAACAGTTAAGTAAATTTGCAGCAGATGGTGGAAACCAGCTTTCCCACTGTTTAAGTGGGAATTTAAAGACAAACAAGAGAGAAGACTAAAATACCCCATGTGGTAGCAAATGAAAGTTGGAGATAATCAGTAAGAATTCATATTATGGTTGTATGATACCAATATCTATGGATATGAGTATATCAGTGAATATACACATCTACATTTCTTTGTTCTGTTAGCAAAGAGGGCAGAAAACAAATAATAAGGACACTTAAAACCTAGATGTTTGTCTCTAAAAACATTCTCCCATAAAAAGAAAAAAAAATCTTTGGCAAAAACAATGATTCTATGATTGAGGCAGGCAATATATAAGATGAGCCTAGAGCATTTTGATGAGCTGTAAGGAAAGACAGTATTCAAAATTTATACACACATTCTTAAGAATATATCAAAGTGATATAAGAACCAGCCAGAAATGGTGGTGTGAGCATATCACCTGATCACTTGGGAGGGAGAAACCATGAGATTGCCGTGAGTTCAAGGCCATCCTGTCTACTTAGTAAGTTCAAAGCCAGACTGAGACCTTGTCTCAAAAAATCAAATAGGTAGGATGGAGGAGTCAACTGAAAAAACTCCCAATAGCCAAACAAGGAAAAACATAGCAAGAAAATTAAGTAGTTATTGGGTTATAATCCAGAATATAAAATAAATATCCATGAGTCAATACTAACATAAATATAATAATGTAATAAAATAATAAATGGAGGAGAAAAACAAATCTTGCATCCATAATGACAAATAATTTATGTAAATAATCTACCCTGAAAGTGGGAGACAATGACTCTTCACTCTTCATCATCTTTCTTCCAAAAAGTATTAGTATAAGAAGGAAGAGAAAGAGTAACTTCACTACCTCAGCCTGGTAATCAAGGTCATCAACAGTCACAAGTTATAGTAATGATACATACCTTTCAGAGAATGAGATGAAAATCATACTTTGAGATCTTCCTCACAAAATCTGACTCCAGTACCAAAAACACAACACACAACACAAACACCCAACAAATCCCAACAGAGGAATCATCTACAAATGATGACCAGTCCCTGTCAAAACTACCAAAGTCATCGAAAACAAAGTAAGTCTAAAAAAAGTCACAGCCAAAAAGAGACAGAGGAGATGGAGACTAAATGTAATATGGTATTCTAAATGGGATCCTGGAGCAGAGGCCTTTAGATTAAAAAACATTTGAATAAACTATGGACATTGTTAATAATGTATCAATATGGTTTAATTAACTATACAACATACACAATGACAAGTAAAAATACATAATAGATAATGTATATATTAAATATATAAATACCATACAGAGAAACTTTTAATATACAATGATTATCCAAAGAGAAAAGGAGGAGATTGTGATCACAAGGAACATATATATGTATTTTCTGGCATACTTACAGTGCTGTATTTGCTTACTTGAAGGATGGTGAAATTGATGTTAAAAGAAGTATTTGCTTTAATACTGTTCAAGTTTCATTATTATGTTTTAATCCATATGTATCTGTTTCAGGTATTTTTTTCACTATAGAAATGTAAAGAACAGATGTTGGAACTTGGGGTGCTGGGAAAACAGGCAGCCAGCTCACCACTCTGGTGGGCAGCTGTGAGCCTACTGGCATGCGGGCTAAGAATCAAACATCCATTTCATCCCCACCCCACCTCCCACCCCTCACTAGCAAGTGAGAGCCAGAGATCTGAGCATCTCTTTCGAGTTTGACTATATGCAATCTAGCAAATAAGGGGGATTTTCTTCTGCCATCTCCTTGAAGGCAAGTATTTTTATCTCTGTTTTGCTCTATTCTGATCCATGGTATTGCTCTATTCAATATTCTGTTTTTATAATTTTGGTATTTCCTTTGATATCACTTTACCTGATTGAAGGAACAACTATTGTGAAGAAAACCAGATATACTATTGTACCTATTGCTGTTATCCCGGTAATCTGCTGTGAGGTTCTATACCAATTTCACTGCACTGCCTCAATTGGCTTTGTCCTGTCTTGTTCTGCTGTATTTTACTACCTTCAAAATAAGTGAAATTAAATTAAAAAAAAAAACAAGAAAAAATAAAAAAGTAAATAACAACAACAAAACAGATCATTAAGGTACTGAGAAACCTGAAACATGATATAACTAAACAGCTAATGGACTTAATAAGCAAAAGGAGGAAAAGCAGGTGCTCTAAAGGATATAACTGCATGTATATTTAAGTGTGTAAGATTGATAACCATGTTGCTAAGTTTTTGTTGGATTGGTAAACAGAACTGTTTGCAGCCTCACTGTTTGAATGTCTGCTTTGTATGCTTTAATTTTGTAACTAGAACAACTATATCCAAGAAGACAATATGTAATGTATCAACTAGTGATTTCTTACCGTTTATGTTTTTTTGAAATTCTGTATTGTTTCTACCCTTTTTCTGTTTTGCTTTTTTGTTTTCTCCTCTCTTTAAATAAAAAACAATAAAATAATAAATAAAATAAAATAAAGAAATGTAAAGAACAAAAAGAATGGAACAAAATGCACTGAAATAACAAAAGATTTTTCTGTAAGAGGTGAGGTATGGATATTTTTCTTTTTCATACTTCTTATAGTATTTTCTGACTTTACTACAATAAATAAAATGTTATTTATAATTTGAGAATAAATTCTACTTTTTAGAGAAGAAATGAAAAGCAGACTTACAAAGACAATTTGCCCAAGAACAGTCCTTCTCTCCCACTCATAGCTCTCTGTTTTGCTAAGTTAACTAGAAAAACACCAGTGATGACCATTTAATTCCATACAAAATGGAAATGTAAGGTGCAGTGAAATGTCTGATAAATCAAAAAACATTGTTATATCTTCTATAAGTCATTCTAATGCTTTAAAAATCATTTTTATAATTCCCAGTTTGAAAATAAGGTAACTGACTGCAAAAATACAATGATTTTGGAGAAGACAAGAATGACCCACAGAAAAGATGGGGAAAAGCTGCCTATCATTGAACAGCCTCCATTTAGAAGCAATTAAGCATCTGGCCTTGTGCTTTCATTTGTGATGTCAAATACCAGTGGGGAAATTACAAGTGAAACGGACAACAGCCTCAGCCTGATTTTATGCAGGCATTTCAAGGGAGCCATTTCATGAGATGTTGATGCTTAGACAAGTCCAAAATTGGAGAACTTGTTTGATTGTGTGTGACCTTCTGTAAGTCACATAGGCCTCCCTGGACTTCAGTGTACTCATCTGTTAAATGAGAGTTCAGAAGAAATGACTCCTAAGGATCCTCCTAGCAGTAAAACCCTACACCTGAAGACCATTCTAACATCCAGGAGGAGAGATCTTGTGATAAAATCAGTGGAGAAGATAATAGCATTGAATATTGACAAACAGTTTAATCTATAAAAATGCTTTTCATGGCCCAGAGACCTTCATTCAACCAGGGGAGCCAGGACAGAAGCGCGCCACGAGGTGAGTTGCAGCTCACCAGGGTGGGCCGGAAAAGTTTGGAACCATCAATTCCAGAGGCTGGGTGCCTTCCCAGTCCCGTTAGGTCATTGGACTAGGCTCCAGAGTTTCCGCGGGCTTGAGTGGACTGCGTCCAGCGACCTTCATTCAACCAGGGGAACCAGGCCCGGCCGAAGGGGGAGCCAAGCAGCACCTGCCATGAGGTGAGTTGCAGTTAGCCAGGGCAGGCCAAGAAAAGTTTGGGACCATCAATCCCCAGTGGCTGGGTGCTGACCAACCCTCTTAGGACACTGGACTAGGCTCCAGAGGTTCTGCAGGATTCAGTGGACTGTGGCCAGTGACATTCATTCAATCAGGGAAGCCAGGCCTGTGGAAGGGGAAGCCAAGCTGGCACACCACAAGGTCAGTTGCAGCTCCCCAGGGCAGGCCTGGAAAAGTTTGGGACCATTGATCCCAGAGGCTGGGTGCCTGCCCAGAGACATTATGATAGCTACTGTTATTTTTTTTTAATTTTAAAGAGAATAAAACAAAAGAGGACAGATCTAAGCAGATCAGAATGGAACAATGTAAGCAACACAGCACTTCACAAGACAACTGGATATTAACAGTAGCTATCATAATGTCTCTTTCTTTGAAATAGTTGAGCTTAGCTTTACACACAATAATGTCAAACATAATAAAGTAGAATAAAACAATTCAAGAGAATGGAAGTGTTCCAAGGAATTCTGAACAAAATAACCAAAATGAACAATGGCTGCTATATTATCTCATTTTCTATAAAAATTTTGTTTTTACTATCATACATATTAAAATCCAATAAGACACAATGTGATAGAACCAATGGTAATAGAAAAACAAAAGCATGGTAGGATTTCAGAGCAAGATGATATTAAATCAACATTGGCTACCATACTGTCTTGTCTTCAAAGTAACTATTCATATGATCACATATATTAAGATCAAACAAAACAAAATAAAACCATTCAAACCAATGAATGAAGACATAAGACATCAAAGCAGTGTAATGGTGAACCATGATTTCCATAAAATCTTCTGTACTCTTAGTGTAAGAAATTACACTAGGGAGACTATTCGGTATTTATACATGTGAGTTTGATTTATTTCACTTATGAGTATAGATTCAAGATGCATCCATTTATTTATAAATATCTCAATGTGATCATTCTTTATAGCTGAGTAGTACTCCATTATATAAAAGTACCACAATTTTTTTATCCATTCCTCGGTTGATGGGCACTTAAGTTGTTTCCAAGATCTGGCTATTACAAATTGTGCCGCTATAAACATGGGTGTGCATGTATCACTGTGGTAAGATGTTTTCAGATCTTCTGGGAATATGCCTAAGAGTGGAATAGCTGGGTCATATGGGACCTTCAACCCCAGCATTTGGGGGAATCTCCAGATTGACCTCCACAGTGGTTGCACCAGTCTACACTCCCACCAACAGTGTGGAAGAGTTCCTTTTTCCCAATGGCCTCTCTAGCATTTGTTGTTGGTAGTTTTGTTGATCCTGGACATTCTTTCTGGAGTGAGATGGTATCTCAGTGTGGTTTTAATTTGCATTTCTCTACTGACCAATGATGATGAACATTTTTTCATGTATTTATTTGCTATTCATATTTCTTCATCTGAGAACTGTGTGTTCATCTCGAATGCCCATTTTTGGACTGGCTCTGAATTTCGGGGGTCTGACTTTGTTAATTCTTTATAAGTTCTACATAGAAGTCCTTTGTCTGAGGGACAGTTCACTAAGATTTTTTCCCAGTTTGTAGGTTTTCTTTTCACTCTGCTGGAGATTTCTTTGGACATGCAGAAACTCTTTAATAAGATATGATCCCAGTTATTGATTCTGGGAAGTACTTCCCATGCAGTTTGATTCTTGTTCATGAATTCTCTACCTACCCCTATGTCTTTAAGATTTTTACTTACTTTGCCTTCTAACAGATTTAGTGTTTTTGTTTTAATATTTAGATCTTTGATCTATTTAGATTTTAGTTTAGTACACAGTGACAGGCATGGGTCTAGTTTTAGTTTTGTCATGTTTTTCTAACACCATTTATTAAAGAGACTATCATTCTTCCAGTGAACATGTTTGGCCTCTTTATCAAAGATAAGGTGGTTGAGTGTGTTCATAGTTGTATCATCTAGTCTATTCCATTGATCTTCAGGTCTGTTTTTAGTCCAATACCATGTTGATTTTATTACAGTAGCTTTGTAGTATAACTTCAAATCAGGGATTGTGATGCCTCCTGCATTGGCTTTGTTGCTTAGAATTGCCTTTGCTATTCTAGGTCTCTTCTGGTTCCAGATGAATTTGAGAAGTGATTTCTCTAGATCTATGAGGTATGTTAGTGGTATTTTCATTGGGATTGCATTGAATGTGTATAGCAATTTTGGAAGAATGGCCATTTTTACAATATTTATTCTTCCTATCCATGAACAAGGGATGTCTTTCCATTTTCTGAGGTCCTCTTCAATTTCTTTTTTCAGGGTATTATAATTTTCCCTGTACAACTCTTTTACATCTTTCATTAGATTAATTCCTAAGTATTTCATTTTTTTTGGATGCTAGTGTGAAGGGTGTGGCTTCTCTTATTTCTCTCAGTGATTTTGTTATTAGTGTATAAGAATGCTATTGATTTTTGAGTATTGACTGTATCCAGCTACGCTGCTGAATTTATTTATTATATGTAGGAGACTTTCAATGGAGGTTTGGGAGTCTTCTATGTACAGTATCATGTCATCTGCAAATAATGGTATTTTAACTTCTTCATTTCCTATCTTTACTCCTTCTATTTCTCTCTCTTGTCTAATTGCTCTGGCTAGTATTTCCAGTACTATATTGAATAGGAGCAGTGATAAGGGACATCCTTGTCTTGTGCCTGATTTCAAGGTAAAGGCTTTCAGTTTTTGACCATTTAATATGACACTGGCTGTTGGTTTGTCATAGATGGCCTTTATCATATTGAGGTAAAGACCATCTATTCCAATTCTCTGTAAGGCTCTTATCATGAATGGGTGTTGGATCTTATCAAAAGCTTTTCCTGCATCTATAGAAATGATCATGTGATTCTTGCTTTTGGCTCTATTAATATGGTGGATTACATTTATTGATTTACATAAGTTGAACCATCCATGCATGCCTAGGATGAATCCCATTTGATCATAGTGTATAAGCTTGATGATTTGCTGCATCCTGTTGCCAATATTTTATTGAGAATTTTTGCATCTATGTTCATTAGGGAGACTGGCCTGTAGTTCTCTTTTTTAGTTTGGTCTTTCTCAGGTTTTGGTACTAGAGTGATATTTGCTTCCAGGAAAGACTTAGGGAGAATTGCTTCCCTTTCAGTTTCATTGAAGAGTTTAAGGAGTGTCAGCCTTAAGTCTTCTTTGTATTTCTTGTAGAATTCCACTGTGAATCTATATGGGCCTGGGCTCTTCTTTGTTGATAGGGACTTGATTACATTTTCAATTTAATTAATAGAAATTGGGTTATCCAGCAGTTTTACATCTTCTTGATCCAGCTTTGGTGGTTCGTATGTTTCTAGGAATCTGTCCATTTCTTCCATGTTATCGAACCTATGAGAGTAGAGGTTTTCGAAATAGTTGTTGATGATCTTCTGTATTTCCACTGGGTCGGTAGTGATTTCTCCTTTTTCATTCCATATTGCATGAAGTTGAGTCTTTTCTTTCCTTTTTTTAATTAGGTTGGCTAGGGGCTTGTCAATTTTATTTATTGTTTCAAAGAACCAACTCTTTGATTCATTGATTCTTTGAATTGTTTTCTTAGTCTCTATTGCATTAATTTCTGCTCTGATCCTTATAATTTCCTCCCTTCTTTTGGCTTTGGGCTTGGCTTGCTCTTCTTTTTCTAGCTGTATAAGGTATAGTATCGGGTTGTTTATTTCTGTTCATTCTGTTTTCCTAATGTGGGAACTCAGTGCAATAAATTTTCCTCTAAGTACTGCTTTCATTGCATCCCACAGGTTCTGGTAAGTTGTATTTGTATTTTCATTTGCTTGTAGATATTGTTTAATTTCTTCTTTAATTTCCTCTGTGACCCACTGATTGCTTGAGTGTATTATTTAATTTCTATGTGTTTGTGGGGTTTTTGCAGTTACTTTTATCATTAATTACCAGTTTCATGGCGCTATGATCTGATAACATGCATGGGATAATTTCAATTCTTTTGCATTTACTTAAATATGTTCTGTGGGTTAGTATATGGTCTATTTTAGAGAATGTCCCATGTACCGCTTAGAAGAATGTATATTCTGATGTTGTTGGATGGAACATTCTATATACGTTTATCAAGTCCATTTTTCAGAGGTGTGATTCAGTTCTGTTATTTCTTTGCTGATTTTCTGTCTAGTTGATCTATCCCTTTGTGTCAATGGTGTGTTAAGGTCCCCTGTTATAATTGTGTTATCGCCTATTTGATTTTTCATTTCTGTTGATACTTGCTTTGTGTAGTTGGGTGCTCTGGAATTTGGTGCATATATATTTAAGATTGTTATCTCTTCCTCTTGAAGTTTTCCCCTAACTAGTATGTAGTGACCTTCTTTATCTCTTTGGACCATTCTTGGCTTGAAGTTCACATGGTCTGCAAACAGAATAGCTACCCCCACTTTTTTTTAGTTCCTGTTGTGTGGAGTATTTTATTCCATCCTTTGACTTTCAGTCTATGAGTTTCCTTTTGGGTTAGATGGGTTTCTTGTAGACAGCATATGGTAGATGTTGTTTCTTGATCCATTCTTCCAGTCTGTTTCTTTTAATTGGTGAATTGAGGCCATTTACATTAATGGTTATAACTGTCATATATTGGTTTATTGTTGACATGTTATCTTTTTGATGTTGTATCTTAGCTTTCCATTCTGTTTAATTGTCTGTCTTGTTTAGTGGTTTTTTTCCTATGTGTATCTATAATGTCTTTCGGTATTCTTTGTAGGTTTGGTTTGGTGATCATGAAGTTCTTCAGCTGTTCTTTGTCATAGAAGTATCTGATTTCTCCATCCATTTTGAAGGACAGTTTTTCAGGGTACATAAGTCTGGGTTGGAAGTCATGTTCTTTAAGGATCTGAAAAACTTCACTCCATGCTCTTCTTGACTTCATTGTTTGTGTTGAGAAGTCTGCTGTGATTCTGATAGGTTTTCCTTTATAGGTGACCTGTCTTTTCTCTCTAACAGCTTTTAATATTCTGTTCTTATGTTGGATTTCTGGTATGGTGATTATTATATGTCTGGGTGTAGTTTTGTTTTAGTTATGGCTATTTGGAGTTCTATATGCCACACTAATCCATATGTCAGTTTCCATACTCATGTTTGAGAAGTTTTCAGCTATTACTTCTGTAGATAGCCTTTGATATAATTTGTGTTTTCCCCTTCTTTTTCTTTTATCCCTATTAATCTTAGATTGTTTTTCCTTGCATCATCTTGTAGCTGTTGAATTGTTATTTCATGATTTCTTGTTATTGTTAGAAGATCTTTCCTTTCCTGTTCACTAGCTGCAATCTTATCTTCAAGGTCTGAGATTCTATCTTCACTTTCATTGAGGTGGTTTTCACAACTTTCATTAGAGTTTTTGATTTCCTTTATATCTCTTTGAATCTGCTTAATGCATTCTGTTTGTCTCTTAAACTGTTCATTCAGGGATTCTATCATTTTGCTTTGTTCCTCTAATTTTTTAGCTGTGTCTTCATTGGATGCATTCAGTATTTCTTTCACTACTTTTATCATTTCTTCATTTACCTTGGAGAATATTTCTGATTTGAGTTCCCTCATAGATTCCCATACTTGCTTCTTTATTTCAGTTGATATCATTTCATGCATTTCAGGTGTACATGTAGTATTTTCTTCTATGTACATGGCTCCTTAGGATGGGCTGGAGGTTTGAGATTGCATTTTGGTCTTTCATTTTGTCATTTTCCTATATTTATAAGAATCTAAGTTCCATTGCTAATTATTTCTTGATCCTGGGAAAATTTACAAGTTCATTTTTCTCATATGGTGGTTTTAAAGATCAAAATGAAAAGACAGAAAGACAGAGACAAAGAGAGAGAGACAGAGAGAGATACTACATGCAGTAAGCCCTGTGTGTGTTTGCTATCATTGTAAGCCTCTTAGGGAAAAGAACAATGAAAACAGATATCATTTCAGTGAATGGTTGTCTGATAAAGAAATTGATTCCTTTAAGTATATAGATTCAAATAATAATAGAGTTTAATAGTTCATGGACTAAAAATCTACAGTACCTTCTTAGGAAAAGAAATTGACTTAACCTAGCAGACTAATCAGTTCGGTATTTGCATAGAGAATGGTCTATGTGTATGCTGACAAAGGTCTTGCTTTCATGCCTATTTTTTTTATCTTCTGAACCACTTGCAGTTTGCTTCTACTCACCTGCCACATCTGACCACTTAATTCATATTGATCCCACATGAGCCCTGTGAATTGGGCCTTTGTCTCAAGGCAGATTAACCACAGCAATGGCCCAGAATCTTGGACCTAGAAACAAGAAAGTCCCTATTTGGTGTTTACTGTAGAGTGGAGCGTATTTACTGTACCTACATTCCTACCTTCTGTGACATTGACTAAAAATGGAGGAAATCTTCAGGTTTAAAGAGGAAGACAGAAGCTGGCAAGTAGATGGAATTGGAGATAAAAGAAACACAAAAGTCAATTCTGAGAGTTTCCAAGTTCCTGACCAGGAGTTCTTAGACCTGGTCTTATTTATATTCTTGAGTTCTAGGAAACATGCTGCTCTCCTTAAAATCAATCTGCCTTTTGCTCTGTTTAGTGTTACTTTTTCCCATTTGTGCCTAAATGATTCTTAAATAATATATTCACTCAAGGCAAATATTCTGAGGTCATCATTCAATTAGATGTAATTATAGTTACAACCAGAATGTTCAGATGAATTGTTTGAGATGATGAATTTTTTAAAACAGACAACTTTTATAATATCCACCTGAAATGTAACAACCAAAAGGTCCATTTCTCAAAAGAAAATGCAAATTCCTTGAAATTATAGGTGATTAAAGCTTGAACCTTATTTAAGGCCCATCATTAATAGGAAAAAGAATTTTTAAAAGAGATAGGAGGAGCCCAGGCATAACCAGGCTTACTCACCAGTTCAGCTCTAAGACTTAGGATTTAACATAAGAAAAAGTATCACAGCCTTCAACCAACTGTGTGACCAAGGCCTGGCCCATCACATGAGCACAGCCAGATGATGATAAGCAACCTTGATGAGGGGAATCACTCTGTGGGGGGAGAAGATGCATAAAAAAGACAAAGCTTCTTTAGAATGCACTTGAGACATTGCAAGCCAAGTTCCCACTATCTAGACAGAGCCATTGGGGGTGGACAGTGATGGATGAGCAGGCTTTGGGGTCCAGGCATAGAACTTCTCCCATGAGTGGCAATTTGCACTGCATCATCCCCTCTGCACCATGATTGTCCTACTTTTTATTGTCTACACCCATATTAGATTCTGTCCTAACAGCCACTTCTTAGAACTGGCAAAACCACAAGGTGTGTTTAACGGTTTCCTCCTTATCACCAAAGAAAATCAAACAAAAATAGGAAGGCTAACTGTGCAGGTCGTGGTTATAATTAATATTATAGCTGTCAAAGATAAGGCTTTCAACTCCGGTTTTCAAAAGGAAAATAGGGCAGCCCATCTGCTCTGGCTGATATCCCCCATCTCTCTGTCTTGGCTGATTGAAGACCAGAGTCCTAAGCCAGCCTGCAGAGGGGAAAATGCTGGAGCTGCAAAGCTTTGGCCTCATCAAGGCCTCCTAGGTGGGGTTCTTGCTGTCAGTCTCACAGCCTGTAAATGACTATTTAGGCAACATTAGCCTTTCAGCCTCCATTATGATAAACAGCCCTTGCTCATTTATTTCTCTTGGTTGGATCACTGCCTTCACAAGCCTGACTTTAATTGATTTCTTTTAATTGGCCTCTGTAGGGTGTGAAAGTGCAAAATATCCCACAGAGTAATGAGAGAAGGAGAGACGGACTGAAGCAAGCTTCAGAGTGGATGGAGGATAAGAAAAGGGTGAAATGTTAGTAGTGTGAATGGTCCTCCAGATCAATGAACCCCCAGAAAATATATTTGCTTATCTCAATCAGTAGGGAAAACAAATTTGACCCATTGGATAAAACTGTCAAAATAAGTAAAATAGACCATAAACTAAAATGTGTATAAACGGGGGGGGGGGGGGTTACAGTTACTTTTTTCTTTCATTCATCCCATAAATGTAAGGATTAGGATAAGGCACATTCCACGTATTCAGTAAATGGTATCTATTAATATATTTTTATTAGAGATAATATATCAAATGCCAAGATCAATGCCTGGCATGGAGGAGATTTTAATAAATCTCTTTTCTAAGTAATGAATTTTTCAGGAAAGCAGCTGGGGAAAGTCTGAACACTTCATTATTATCACTATCATTCTGGCCTGGCATTCTTGTGTTCTCAGTTCTTAAAATTAGGACTATTGTCCTAGCCCTACTGCTGGTCTTAGACAAGTGTGTGGATCATTTTAAGCTTTACTGTACTCACTTTAAAAAAGAAAAAGCAAGAGAGGATTAATGCCCACCTGAAAGAAGATGCTGTACCATGCTCATCCGTTCAATAATTTTTCAACAAGTAATTATAACTCAACATGATGACTGCATTAAATGAACTTGAATGAAATTCTGTGGCATAAAGAAGCAACTGATTCTGTCTGGAGGATTTGGAGTGGGCTGTTCAGGGAAGGCAAATTGGAACTTGGAAGACTTAGCCAGTCAACCATACCAAGGGATCAGCATGAAAAAAGCAGGAAATCACAAGAGCCAAGTAAGTTCAGAGAGGAGGCCAGAGGGTGAAGGTGCTGTAGGAGCACTCCCTAAATTGCAACATGAATCTGTCTGCTACTTTCCTTCACTAATACCCCCTCAGAGCCACTAAGAATGCTGAATTCCTCCATCACAACTTCAAAAAGAAGAGCTTAGAAGACTTCAGACCTGAGCTTCAACCTGAGCTCTGCGTGTCTGCCACATGACCCTCCAGAGGAACCTCAGTTTTCCCAAGACAGTCAGACCTACTCTGCAAAAATCTCATGGAAATTAGGAGACAATTTACACAAAACGTGTGGCATATTCCAGGTGGTTAATAAATGGTAGCTATTAATATTTTTTATTAGAGATAATGTGTCAGAAGTGCCAAAATCAATGCCTGGCACA
Organism: Hydrochoerus hydrochaeris; assembly: GCA_004027455.1. Classification (NCBI taxonomy): domain Eukaryota; kingdom Metazoa; phylum Chordata; class Mammalia; order Rodentia; family Hydrochaeridae; genus Hydrochoerus; species Hydrochoerus hydrochaeris. The sequence continues at coordinate 59,478 of PVLA01005764.1, read as the reverse complement.
GAGGAGATGGTAATAAATCCCTTCACTTTCCTCAGAAATCAAAAGGGCAGTTTCATGATTAATGCTATTTGAAAAGGGTTCAGAATTCTTCCTCCAACCATTCTCCTCATCTGAAATTCCCATCCTCAGTCATTCAGTGGGTTGTGGAAAAATTCCACAAAGTAGGTTTATAGGCAAAATAGTTGTATGGTCTAAATGTGTGTATGAAACATACAACAGACACACGTGCACACATACAAACAGCGCCTGCTCTGCACTACTTTCCAAACATATTTAAACATGGAACCCTTTCTTTTGCAGAGAAAACTCAGTGGAGGAAAAAACAGATCAGGGTTCTATCCACAATAGGTCCCTGATACCAGCCAAGCATCTTATCCCAGCAGCAATAACAGTATGTAGTTTTGATAGCAACTACAATTTAGTGTCCTCTCTATGCTACAAAGTTTCATACATTCTCCTAAATGCATCGAGGTCTTAAAATAATGAGAGCCACACTTATATAACACTCTGTACCCCCAACTCCTTCAACCACTCTACACATCCCTTAATCCTTCTGACTATGCACTGAGGGAGGACACTGGCTGTCCTTATGTTTCAGTTACAAAAAAGAATGCACAAAGCGTAGGTGATCTGCCCAAGTTGACTACACCTGAGTAGCTCAACCAGGTGTAAAGGAGAGCCAGTCACAGTTGAGATGCCATGCTGTTAACCATGGTGTAATTTATCCATTCTTGGGGACTCCTTGTTGACAATGTAAATGAGGCAGGGGTGCAGATAAGAAAGAACTTTCGCAGGAAAACAGGAAGATGCTCATGGAAAAAAATACTTACATCGTCCTCTGAGACACTTCCAAACAAAAAATTCCTGGGTAAACATAAGATATGATATATTTCTTTCTGGAGGTATGATTATTATACAGTAAAGAATTAGGGGTACATGAAGAGCTGCTTTCAACTGCTCAGAGAAAGTATTATTGGACAACTAAACAGAAGTTTCTTTTTCCTGCCTAAAATAAACTCTAACACAATACGGATCCTCTCGAGTCCAGCCATCAAATTAGCTTCAGTAGGAATTCACTTGCTATATGAGACCCAAGGAGACCAACACTGGGATGTCAAATTTCCCAAATTAGACCAACCTGACCAGATAGTAGGGCCCTCCTGTGACTCGGTTCTCTGTTCAGCTGCATCTTCATTAAGCCAGTCCTAGGTCCATTTCACTTACTATTTTCAAGTTTAACAAAAGACTTTCCATGGCTCCTTCATCAGATTTACAAAGCCACAGATTCCATTCTATGTTGGGCTAACACATTTCAGGCCACAAAGTCAGGCCAGGAGAGCTAAATGCTGGTGCTCCTGCTGGTGCACCATGGCGTCAACGCTGCAGTACCTGTGGATGGCTTTGTTTCTCTTGCCGTGCCTACAGTCACACTAAGGTAACAGAGGACTTATCACATTCTCAGTACTCCTGCTTGTCTCCTCTGAGAGGAGAAGGTGTATAGGAACTGGAGAGGCCCCCTGCCCCAAGATCCTCCCTACCTCACTCGGCAGGAGCAAGACACTCTGAAAGCCATGGAACACAGGTCAAAAGAAAGATGCTTGGCCTGGGGGCCTCGAAATCTTGCTGTAAAATTATTAAACCTCATTACGGTCCAGCCAAAAGACAAGCTATCATGCTACCACAAGAAGGGATGAACAGGAAAAGAATATGAAAATGTAAGACAATGTTTTGGTGTAAGAAAATTTAAAATAGCAAAATTGAGAATGGCCATATACCCTGAATACAACAATGCAAAAATTTTTATGTAAGCAGGCCTTCATAAGCAACATAGAAGGAATATAATTAGGCAGACATCCATTATGTGCTAGTGTGTTGAGGAAATTTTTTTAATTTTTACATTTTTTATCAATCACTTTGAATAAGAATTTAAACATCAAATGATCACACTATCCATAGTAGTTTTTGTAAAGGAACAGCCAATGATTCTGTATAAGACATCAAGGGATATACCTGCAATGTTGCAATTTAGCCTCACAATTACCATGGAAGTAGTGTTATTGCCTTTCAGATAACACAAAGTAATTAGCTAGCAGGTGACTACAATATGCCAAGTTATGGTTCCAAATCTTTGTCCCCTCCCCAGTGATAGGATCATACATTCGTATTTGCCACATGAATTTGCAGTGACTCTGAGTTTAGCCAGGTGACTTGGTAGATGGAACGCAGAAGTTTAGGCCGTGCTTTTGCACTGGGCAGTGCTCTCTTCCCTTCTGCCAGTTTAGGTTTCTGGCCCCAAGAAGATCCCTGAAAAAGCCACCCTCACTGAGTAAAATCTAGATCAGTCCACACCCAACACATGCGGTCACACAGACACGGGAACTAAACAAATTTGCATTGGAGTTTGGGGTAGGTTTTGTTTGTTTGCTTGTTTGTTTGTTTTAATTGACATCAAATAATTATACATATTATAGAGTACATGTGATGTTTCAATACATGTGTCCACTGTGTAATGATCCAATCAGTGTAATTACCATATCTATCACCTTCAAATGTTTATTATGTCTGTGTGGTAACAATATGCAAAGTCATCTCTTCTGGTTGTTTAGAAATTCCCAATGCATAACTGTTGACTGTAGTCAGCCTAATATGCACTAGAACACCAGAACTTACCCTTCTTGTCTAACAGGACATTGCAGCTATTGACCAACCTCTCCTGCTAGTCCCTTCTTCTGCCCTTCCCCAGTCTCTGGTAACCACTCTTCTGATCCCACTTCTGAGACTGGCTTTTTTTAGGTGACACATATGATTGCAGGAACTGAAGTTTTGTGATTGGTTGTTAGCATTATTATGGTTAAGGATAACTGAAACCGTGACTCAATCAAATGCAAGCCCAGACCCTAAAATCTATCACCTCTTTATAGCGCAGTGCTACTAAAGAATCCAAAACTTTCTCAAACTCATACTGGCTATATGGGAAGTTTTGCTCTAGGCTTCTAAAACTGGATTCAATGTGGCCAGGAAAAAATGTTACATAGTAATATCTGCTGCCAGGTAAACAGAATCACAGTTATTAAATATCTTAGTAGGGAGATAGATGTGAGTAGGGAAATCACTAAATACATTTTGTACGTCCAAATAACGAAATATTATCTCTCATGCACAAAATGAAATGTGTATGATTGCTTATTTTTGCATAACCAGAGAGAAAAGCATCAAATATACACTGAACTAATGTGTTGATGACCTCGGCATGGGTGAGGAGAGCCATCGTGGGTTCAGGGATCCGGCTTGACCTGACCGCAGCCGTTTTGAGCCATATCTGCTGTGATAGCCCCTGAGAAACTCTGCTCTGTGTTCCTCACATAGTTACCCAGCACAACAAAAATAAACAGAATCAACTGCCTGGTATGAGGAGCCTCTGCTCTGTGTTCCTCACATAGTTACCCAGCACAACAAAAATAAACAGAATCAACTGCCTGGTATGAGGAGCCTCACAACAGGACTGTGGTGCCTTTGGGACCAGCAAGGTGCCTGACATCCTTGATATTATTAGCTTCAAATAAAGCAGGGATCAACATTCCAGATTACATGAATGTCACCTTGGTCCTGACACTGCTTAAGTCCCCTCTCTTTGACCCAAATCCTAACACCCACTGGTTTTGCTCCCACCCTTGACCACTTCTGTCAGCAGGTCCCCAGTAAATTGTACTCTGTGTAATCCTGGCACTGTCTGCCTCTTTTTTTCCACTTTATGGCATGGTATAGCCAATTCTCAGGCACTAAGACTGGTCTCGGTTTTTCCAGAATGTGGTGAAAGATTGTTGATATGGATTTTGTACACTTTTATGTTGCTTCGCTTGTTACAATTTTGCATCACTTCTCATTCATCATTTGTTTGATTGTTTTCTTCCTCTTTTTCTCTATTTTGCTCCTTTCTTATGAGAGTCCCAGTACATATATGTGGATTGTCTGATGGACTCCCATATTTTTCCAGTTAGTTCATTTTTTTCTCTCTAGCCTTCATCTTTATTGATCTAACTTCAATTTTGGTAATTCATTTTTCTGCAGCTTCAAATCAACTGATAAGCCTCTCAAGAAAATACCTTATGCCAATTATATACTTTCCAAGTCCACAATTTTCACTTGGCTCCTGTTATATAATTTATATTTTTAAAATGCTGTTTATTTGATGCACATTGTCATCCCATTTTCCTTTACGTCTTCAGTCATAGTTCCCCTTGAGTCCTACAAACAAATTTATATAACACTTGGTACTAGAAAGTCTGAGGCAGGATTATTTGAGTCCAAGAGCTCAGGACCAGCCTGGGAAACACAGGAAGACCCCGTTCTCTTTAAAGGAAAAAGTTCCATTGGATGCAGTGGCTATTTTGAAGTATTTTGTTGTTAAATATGCCATCCATTCTCTCTTACAAGCAGTAAAACTTGTTCCTCCTCCTACCTCCCATTCCAATGGTAAGTCACAGCCACCCCAAGATGATAAGGGTATGGGTTGGGTTCTCCTTCTTTCCCCAGAGCTTCACTCCACCTAGTTGCCTGTTGATTGTTCTATTATTTACAAATTCCCAAAGCACAAAATTGTTCTATCAACTAATCTTTCTTTCAAATCCTTTGGAGGAAGTCTCTAAGATTCTGAGATTTATTCTGATCCCAGGAGTACAATTTTTGGCTGGCCCAGATTCTCTTCTGCAAACAACCTGACCAACAGTCTGGTTTGTATCATTATCAAACTCATGAATCCATTACCTTTCACCGCACTACTCTTTAAAGTGTTCTTAGGTTTGAACTTTTCATACTCCATTGCAAATGAAGTCAGTCACTTTGAGAAGAGATTAGGTGCTCTCTATTTTGTGGCTTGCTTCTCTCCAGGCAAAATCTCAGAGAAGCAGCTGTAGAGCTTCAAGTGAGACCCTGACAAGCCCCTCTCTGCTCAAGAAACTGAGTACCTGGGAAAAAGAGTACAGCAAGGTGAGACCTTGGTTTGTCTCCTGACACATGACCATCACTTCATGAGCTGGGGCAAAGGCTAAAGGGACCCAATGTCCTCATCCCATTCTGTTCTATCCTACAGGCTGGGTAAGTGAAGGTAGCCCTTGCCACCACCCTACACTTGGCTGGGACCCCACCTCTGCAATAGGCAGATGGGATCAGATGAGAAACAGCGGCACCCTGCTTCTCCCAGGAAGAAAACCCTCAAACTGGGAGCAAGGGAAGAGAGGGTCCTGTGCTCCTGACTGTAGTACTAGGGACAAACACCATACTTGGCTGAGCAGGAATGATGTCAGAGTCTGACTGAGCCAGTGGGAAACAAGAAAAGAGCAATAGGGCCAGGAGTTTAGCTCAGTGGCGTAAGTGCCTGCTTGGCAAACATGAGGTTGTGAGTTCAATCCCCAGTACAAACAAACAAAAAAAAAGAGCAACATTGGGTCAGACTCAACAGGCCCTCCCTTTCCCTGCTTATAGGTTTTCTTGAATAATTTTGTTTGCATCTGCTGTTACCCATTGGGACCATGTCTGAAGACTTTCATTTTTGTTTTGTTTTTTAAGAATCTTTATCAAATGACAATATATGCTAGAAGGGTTGCAAGAAAAAAAAGAACCCTTCTACATGGTTAGCAAGGATGCAAACTAGTACAGCCACTATTAAAATCAGTGTAGAGACTCCTCAAAAAGATGAAACTAGAAATTCCATTTGACTCAGCTGTTCCTCTTGTAGGTATCTTTTCAAAATAGTGGAAGACATTGTATTGCAGTGATATGCACACACATGCTTGTATATAGCAACACAATACATAACAGCTAAACCTTGGAAGTGGTCATATCAACAGATGGATGGATAAAGAAGATGTGAAATTTAAATAACCATGAAGTGTGACTCTGCCATGAAGAAAACCTGAGCCATTTGTAGGAAAATGGATGCACCTTGAGACCATCATGTTAAATGAATTATATCAAACACAAAATCTTAAGTATCACATGGTTTATTTTATATGAGAAACTCATACTAAAATAAAAAAACAGATAATAGAAAGTAGAGGAATAGATCTTTCTCAAAGGGAAAGGGAATCAAGACATGGAGGAAGAGGAAGAAGGGAGGGACAGGGAATGAAGAAAGGGAACTGGGATGTGCTGTGTACATGTAACAACTTCCCACAAGGAAGGTGAAAATTCTGTACTACACACATGTCCCAATTAAATAATTTTTTTAAAAAAATTCTTACCTGGGACACTAGATTTTCTCATGTCATTATGCCAAAAATTAATTTCCAATCATTATCCTTATACAATTTTTGCAATTAATGAATAGAACACACAAAAGATCTGGAAGGCTTTCTAAACTCCAAACCTGCTCATTTATAGACAAAGAAAGTGATACCCAAAGTCAGGTCACTTGGTTAGAAAACAATAGGGTTTAGACCCATGTCCACTTATACTGAAGCTAATATTCTATTTCTTACCCCACCCCTGATCATTTACTGCCACATCCAACTTCTTGACCCCTTCCCTGACCCCAGACCCCCTCACCAAAATATATTTGTCTTGCTGTTGGAGAACAGGCCCCAGGGTTTCCTGTTACTCTTCTGCTTCTTCATACTCCAGGGGAGTTGCAGAGAACTAACAAGCCCAACAATATTACCAGTCCTGCCTGTACCCAATAGGTGGAATGGTATTAAAACTAATAAACTGTGTTTCAATGATGCACACAAAATTTATGGCTGCCCTGGATAAAAGAGGATGTGATCATTATAAAGAGAGTTTACACCATGCAGAGGATTTTTAGGGCAGTGAAAACACTCTAGGTGGTACCATACTGGCAGATACATGTCATTATACATTCATCAAACCCATAAAATCTGTGACAGCAGCAGCAAGCCCTAATACAAACTGTGGACTTTGAGTGATGTGTCAATGTAGGTTCATTGATGTGCCGCTCTGGTGAGGATACTGATACAGGGGGAAACTGTGCATTTTGGGGGGGCAGATTGTAAGGTAAGCTGCTGGGCTTTGCTCTCAATTTTGATGCAAACCTGAAGTTGTCCTTTAAAAAGTCTTAGGAAAAAGAGTGATGTTCCACATTTTAAGACCCACGAGAGAAGTCTTAATGGATGCAAGCTGAAATACAAGTGCAAATTAAAATCACACTCAAGTATCATGACATCTCTGCTATAGTAGCTGAAACATAAAAAGAAAACATTCAACAGGGTCCCATATAGACGTGACGAATGTGTGGCAAGGGTGACAGATTCTCTGCTTAGGGGTTGGAAGTGGGAAGTGCCCCAAGGAGAGGTGCTAATATTTCCTTTTGGTCTGAGCTTTGGGGACTCCATGCAACTACCTGCAGCAAGTCACTGAGGCACACATAGATGATGTGTAGTTTTCTGTGTGGATTTTATACTTCAATTATATTTTTTCAAAAAATAGGAGATGGGAGTTCAGTTGAGTTTGGAAAAAAAGATAGAGTAATAGAGAAGAGCAGAAAAGGCAGCCAATTGACCAAAAACTGTATGTAATATAAGCAAGAAGTTATTTTAATTTTGTGGCCTGAAGGCAAGAAGAAATTACGTTTGATTCCTCCTCCCCCTCCATCAGATTTCTCATGGACTAGACTTGTGCTGAAGGATAAAGGAGAGAGTAAAACAAGAACTATAGTGGTCAAGGTAACCTTTCATCCACCTTTTGTTATCTTTCTGCAAAACCTTGGTGTGCTTGGGGGACCAGCCAGGCCCAGGACAGACCTGGTAGGTACAGTCTTGAAAGCAGAGCAAAGGAGATTAATACAGCAAATCTCCCCTCTGTCCATCCACCTGAGTCCAGCCAGGCAGCTTTCATTCAAAGGGTATTTTATTCCTATGGCACAGAGACCCCAACAATGCCAGCTAACTCAAATGTCACTATACAGTCACATGCAAGCTTTCTTGAGAATTCTTCCATTAATTCATGGCTCCTTTCATCTTATCTTACTAAAGATAACTCTGCTTTGTTAGACAAAAAATGCATCTGGAGTACAGAATCTTAAAAAGAGAATGTGCCCAGATGGTAGAGGTATTTAAGGAAATACAGTTTTCCAATTTGGGAATTTATAACCTCTTTGATTTCATTTGTATGATTTTTACAACCCCCTCCCCGTGCTTTGGCCCTTACACACTGTTCAAGTAGCAGGGGATTTGTGTGATACAGTCAGGGCAATGTACAGCCTGACCGTGCTACACAAACACATACACACACACACACGCACACACACACTACTCACCAGCTACAACTCACTCAAACTCCAGTAACCATTTACATCTTCAAATAACAAGCGCCAAAGTTGTATGAACCTCCACATGTTCTGTTTTTGTCACTATGTCTAATTACTATTCACACCAAAGTATATATAGATGGGATTTGGTGACAGATTCCTTGAGGTTGAGGACTTCCTTTTTAACAGAAAATGGAGGACTCATGTGCTTCCCTTTCTGCTAGACATTGACATTGAAGGTGGCTTTTCAGATGTGCTCCTTCTGGATAATTTTCACTTTCTTTGCAGTAATAATTATTCTTGGCTAATAATGTTAATGCTGGTTTTTAAGGCAGGTAATTAGTGCTTTCAACACTGTAATTGAATTTCAAGAAAGCAGACTCGTATTCTACAATCCAGGACCCCATTATTTGACCAATAACTGAATCTTAACAACAGGAGGCATGAACTCCCCTGTGTGTGCCTTGTTAGGACACACCTGAGCTGGGGCATCCAGTTCCCAGGGTCAGCTTCAGAGGAACATTAGTGAATAAGTCCACATCTGGGAACATGAGACAAAGTGTGTGGGTAGATAAAATGACCTCTGAAAAGCAGAACTCTCAAAAAGTGGCATCATTAGTGGAAAAGTTACCTGCTGCAGGCATTTGCCACCCTCCAAAGCAAAGGATGGAGAAAACATCATTGTCGTGCTCTTTACCCTAAGAGCTCACTGTCTTCTCCTACCAGCAACATGGTGAGCTCAATAAAGTCCATTGTTTTTTTCTTAACCTGGGTGACCCACAGTAGAGCCTGAGATGACAGTTTACATAACAGTAATTTCTCCGGGAGTCCAATTCTAGAGATCAGGAAATAGAAAAGAGCCAGAGACAAAAAAGGAAAGCTGATCCCAGGATGCATAGGTGCTCTCTGCTGGCCTTCACTCTGGGCCAGCAGAGCAAAGAATCACTCCATGAGGTCCTGAATTGGGCCTCTGTGTCACTTGTCTAGGCTGGGGAACAGAAAGTCATGTACCCAATGTACCCCCTGTCTCCTGCCCCCATCGATCCAGTATTCTCCAAGGGCTGGTAAACTCTCCTCCGCTCCACTGGGGAGCATTTGTCAATGCTAAGGAAACCCTTGGACCCACCATGCTGTGGTGACATCAACTGGAGTCCTGGAAGTAAGAGGTCCACATTGCGGGAAGCTCGTTGAAGCCTGTGTGGATTGAACACCATAGTAGCAGCTATAAAAATAGAGGCAAGGCCAGGAAGATCTGAGGTGGTGAGGAGAAGGAATCTGATACACCTGCAGAAGAGTAACCACACCAGGGCAGAGCACAGGTAGGTAATTCCTGGATAATGTCCTTGGTAATTCCTTGGGGTTATAGTAATAAAGATCTGATTGTTCATTTCTCACTCAGGGATTCAATTTACTACCTTATTTTCTAACATAATCTCCCACCATTGCCCTGTGCTTGGTTTCCATCCACATGAAACTCCACTGACTCCTCAGACTCATCTTCTGTCACCCTCTGTCCTGCAGGAATGCATGGTGCTGACCCAGTCCATCAACCAAGATGTTGCACCTTTTCAGTTTCCAATATTGGAAGAATTAGGACCTCTGAACACTGTCCTTCTGTGTTCCTAGAATTTCTCTGATGATCTCTTTCTTAGTTCTATGTCCACCTTCTACTTCTGACTTGGCTTTATTTCATGGTCTAGCCCACCTGCCTTCCATCATTACCTAAGCCTCTCTCTCTCTCTTTCTCTCTCTCTGTCTCTCTCCCTCTCTCCTCTCCTCCCCCTCTTACTGTTTATCATTGACTTCCTTAAGGGAAATCCTATATGCAATGTAAATTAGATCTGAGAATTTGATGCAAATATATTATTGATTTTTAAGCAAGAGAATATAAATTGCTGATAGTCTATTACTTTGCTTGCTGAAATTCCTTTAACATAGTTATGAAGTTCCTTAACATGAGGCAGACTGAAAAACCTAAATACATAATGACCTAACCATGAATATTGTGGAGAATAAAATAGTAAACTGCACCCCTGAGTCAGAAATAGACAGTCATGTCTTTATTACTATGACTCCAAGGAATTACCAGGGATTCCAGGGCATTAACTATCTTACACTCCATCCTTTCATTCTAAATCTTGACAGTAAACTTTTTAGAGCTTTCAATAATAACAAACAGCTGGCTGCAGCATGTGTACCTAGGTTTGTCACCACTAAATTACTCTATTGGTGTCTTGGGCATTACATTCAGACTCAAAAAAAATCATTGCATCACAATTTTGGAAATGACATAATTTCTGCTAAACTTCACCTACTGTCCCTACATCTCTTTTTCCTCCAGTCATTCTTCTGGTCCTTCTTTATGTGGTGTGTGACCTATCACTGTACATTTCTTACATATTTCTGAGACTCCCACAAACTGAGCCCCACTTTGAGTCATCACCTGTGTTTCTTAAGATTTTATCCAAGCTGTTAATACAGATGCTCTCCACAAAATACATCCCAATACACCACTGTAAGTGAAGGATTCCCTGAGCCTATTGGGTGTAATAGCTTGTGGCTCACTGGAAGCTTGTGGTCCGCCTCTCACAAGGGCTCTGAGGCACATCCAGGAAGGTAGCCAGAGACCGACATCTGAGATGACAGTGTCTTCCCCACCCTCCTTTCCCTAGCCTTCAAGCGCGTGCACGAGCGCACACACACACACACCCACACACACACACACACACACACGCATTGGTCTCTGTTCTTCCCCAACCAAAAAGAACTCTGCAATCCAAACTAAAACCAGAAAGGTCCACTTCAGGAAACACAATCAGATCATTTCCAGCCCCCTACCCATCTGTCTCTTTTGGTCTCCTTTCTCTGCACACTTAGCTTCAGCTGTGGAACATTCTGGAAATGGCATGGTTCCTGCAGCCCAGACTTATAGGGTGCTATTTGTTTGGCTCCAGAGAGATTTATTTGTAATGAATGGATAAATCATGAAACACTTTTCTCTTTCAACTGCAGGTTCAAGAAACAACAAAGGCGTGGTAGCTAACATTTATGGAGACAAATGAGAAAAAGGAGGCTCAGAGAGGTCTATTCCTTGCCAAACTTTACCTGCAGATGATGGAACCAAGATTTAAACTGGAAATTCTGAAAATCCTGATTGAGCCTCTCTCTGTCTCTCTCTCCCTCCCTCCCTGCCCCCCTAGCAGGCTGCTCCTTGGCCTCTCTTTAATATCTTCTTTCTATTTTCCATCTCCACTGATGTGGCTAAATGCAGTTTTTCCTCATAATTTCATGTGTATCTCAGTTCAGGCCTGAATGTAAAACTGAATTCAGTCTCTCTGTGAGTGCTCATTTTTCTTTAACCTTCAGAGGTCGTTGCTGATCTGAGAGATACAAATTCTTCTTACATAACCTTATGAGGTAACACCTACCCTGCAGCCTGCAGAGGGTTAAACTACTCTTGGGCTCACTTCCCTTCCAATCACACTTACACACCACATGCTACTCACTCCCCCTGCTGAAGCACCAGTGAGGAATAAGTCAAGTCCATCCTGGCAAATGGCTCACAAAGAAATGCAGCTGATAGTTCATGCACACTCTTGTGTCCTACCAAGACAGGAGATTCTATGCGTTTTGCTTTATGTGCACTCCTAAGTAAAAACAGTACTTGTTGTGGACTGCTAAAACTTGGCTTTTATAGCCATGTTGTCTGTTTCTATGTTAAAGATAAAAAAAACTGAGGTTAAGCAATCAGCCCAAGACCAAAACACCCTTCCCTGGATCATTCAAGTCAGGGGTGGAACCAAAAACCTCAGGGCTCCCAAAGTGAGCTGCTTCTAGCACTGTTATATTTCTTTACCTGAATCCATTGTGTGGAAAGATCTGCTCCTATGAACTCAGTGGGTCAGTGGCCACCTCTTTTTAATATAGTTAGTTAAAACCAGGAGCCTCCTCCATAGGTAAGAGAGGTCTGTCATTGAGTAGATGTTTGTATATCTTGTATAAATATCAAACCATGACTTATTTCTGCATTCTTCTCTAGAACAAATATCATCCTCATAAATTCTCAAGCACACCCAGAAGTTTTTGTCTATATGAAATTAACCAGCAACCATAAGTGGATCAAGGATCAAGCTAAACAAACCTGGGTTAAAAGCTAGATGTAGCTAGGACGGGGCAGGGTCTTTGTTTCCCCAAAAGTGTTTAATACGAAATGATTACTCAATGTACAGTCCCCCCAAAGTCGAAAGGAAGGCCTATTCCAAACCTGAGGAATTATAAACCTGAGGAAAAAATCCTCCAACAAATGTCTTTTGGCATCATCTACACATTCAGACACATCCCAAAACACAGAGGGAGAAATACTAGACATTTCACAAAAGCTGAACCATTCCACTGGGCAGAGCCTAGAAGACGGGTCTAACCAACCCCGGGCACGGATTCCTGGTTCGCATCCTCAAGGTAGCTACTGCCCTCTAGCGTTAGCCTGGTAGCAAAGCAGCAAGTACATTTTACTATCTAAGGTCATCTAGACCCTGCCTCACAGTTTATCACTCAGCAGTGGGTCTCAAAAACATTAGTGGATAACTTGGAAAACACCACCAGAAGAGGATACTGTGCCAAAACTGACCCTCTGTGGCTCCCAAGGTTGCTATACAGACAGTTCACACTGGCATCTACATGTGTGTTAAAAGACTTCCTGACCAGTTAGCTAAACACTAACTCGCACAGACCCCCACGCAGCATCAGCTCCACGCCTCCTCTGAACCCTCCAGACCACTACCCAGCAGCTCAAGATTAAGGCTCAGCAAAGCAGGGGGTCCAGGGACCCTGAGCCAGAGCCACAGAGGCAGCGTGCTTGATCAGCGTTTGAACCAACCCAGCAATTAAATATTTTGAATATGACACTTTGGTTGCTCCTCATCCTTCAGCCAATGACCTCACTCACCTGTCCCTTCCTCACTGATGGACACCTCCTGGGTACAGAACACTGTGCTCCTCACCACGCGTGGGGAGAAGAAGGATCATATCAGGTCAGAGATTCGTCGATTCCTACACATCAGATGGATGTAATTTGGTGAATACTGGCCTGGAGGCCCAAGGACACCTGCAGCTAATGACCACCCAGCACTCAGTTCCTTCTGGAGAGAGCTGCATGCGGTGGGTACATTGTATGCACCTGGTGATGAGGTTCTGACCTTGTCTCAACTCTTAGTCACTAAGTGGCCCCTGACAAATTACCTATACAGTGTTTCATCTGCCCCGCTTTCAAAGGGAAGAAAATAACATATAATTGGGTTATTACAAGGATCAAAAAAAAGTCTTTAAAGATCTATATCATAGTCCTTGTTATATAAGTATTTTGCTAATATCTAGATCACAAAGTATTAAAGATAAAAATATATTCACCAGTCACTAAATCAAATATTTCTACTACTGTAATGGAGTATCGAACAAAAAATGTGTAAGTCATTGCAGCATTTTTTACTTTCCAAGGACAGTGAGATGGAAACATATTTAAAGGGAGAGGGAAACTCGAGCATGAAAAATACGGAGAGAAACCAAACGTGGCTCTAGTTTCTTATCCCAGCCGTTTGATCATTTGGGAACTGCATTTGCTACACATGATTCTGTTTACAGACTAATATGCACAGCTCTGGGTGGACAGATGTCCAGTTGTTGAGTCATTGTGAACTGGTTAGTGGGTCCTTTTGACCATCACTCATCTGCACACTTTCGGGGCTCAAGCATGTGGGTCTGTGTTCTCCTCTTGGCCATGGGACTGTAGGACTGGTCAGTACCACACTAGACTGTGAAACATAACTAACTTTGAGCTTGAAGATGCTTCACAAAAAGATGGCAAGCTTCCAAAGAAACTCCTCCCTTTGTTGGCTGCAATAGTATTGCAAAGGCTTCCTATGCCCACAAAGTATTCTTTACCATTTTTCGCATCTCACAGAACTGTATGTCTGGAGACACCTGGATGCCTGCAGAAAACTTTCTTTGCTAAGGGGTATCACCATTCCAGGAGCATATCACTATACCTGACATTACTACCCAACAACTCACATCTAAAAGACTAGAGGTAGTATGCCAACTAGTCAAAGGATTAATGGAGTCACTTTTGCAGCTCTTAGTGGAGGAATGATGCAAAAGCCCTGGTCATGCATTCAGAGACTAGGCATAGTCACTGCTGTGTTTGGGGTGTGGTTTTTCCCAGTCAAAACTCATGCTGAAGCTTGGTCCCAAATAAATCCAGACTGAAAGGTAGTGGAGCCTTCAGGAGATGAGCAGAGGGGGAAGTGACTGGGCCATGTCTGCCTTCATGAAGGAATTTCTGTAGCTCCTCAGAGAAGTGTAGATTAATTCTCAAGAAAGAGAGAAAGCAGGTTGTTATCAAAGAAGAATCCTCATCCACACACACATTAATTTCCTTGTCCACTCTGTAACTTCTCATTCTCTCAGTGCTCTTGCTGAACGTGTGTGTGATACAGTCAACACATCCTTGTTAGATGCTGGAACCTCGCTGTTTGGATTTTCCAGCCAAAAAATCATGAGCTAAATAAACCTCATTTCTTTATACATTACCAAGCATAAGGTATTCTGTGATAGCAACACAAAACAGTCTGAGACAGTCACCACACCTGAGAACATCCTCCTTTCCCTCAAATAGGACCATCTCCCACCACAGAGAATGAAACCGGTTAATGCTCCATATTTACTCACTAGAACCCAAATGTTAATTGGAATTTTCCAAATTGAGGCTACTACTTAGGAATTTTAAAAAATTCACAAGCATGAGTTATGTGGAAAGATGAACCATCAAACTTTACCCGATCTTGTGAGTTACCTTAATCTCTTTTATTTATTTAGCACATCACATGAAGAACAGAGAGACAACAGCAAAAGATTGGGACATTCTCTTAGTCTAGTAGTGTTGAGAACCTCCAGGATTCTGAGGGGCCACAAAGCTGGAGCCAAACTTCATGCAGAAAAATAACCTTAAATTCCTCCATTTCTGAAACCTGAAATCCATGTATCAGTCATTTTAATTTTTGATTACTTGAAATATAGCAAAATTGGCAAATTTCTATTTAACTAGTTGGTAAATATTTTAAACTTTAAATTTTTTCACATTTTATTCTCTAATGTAAAATAGCGTGAATCAAAACAGACTAATCCATGGCATGTTATAAAACAAAAAATAGCTTTACACACACACACAATATTTTCTTCTTTTTTGTTATGAAACAAAAAATAGTTGTACACACACACACAATAGATTTTTCCTCTTTTATATTTTTCACAAATACCTCCATGTAGTTCTCTAAAATGTAATTTTAAAGCACTGGGTTTTCTTTCAAAATCATCTATTAACCCTTTAAGCATTTATATATTCAGAGTTAGCTATGAAATATCCTTTCTCAGCCTCACTGTTTACAGATAAGCAATGCACTGCCGAAATTCTTTGGAAATCTCAAGCTTATAGTAAGGTTGATATTTCAACTGTCAGATATACAGAAAGTAGAAATTAACCTTTTTATAACCATTTGTGATGATATCAGTAATTATATCATAAAATACATTTTAAAGACGCATAGTTTCATTCCTTTCAGAATTTGGGAGTCTGTGGAATTTGCTTGGCAATTCTTTGGAAGAAATAATTTAATAAATAAGTCACTTACAATTTGTTCATCAAGTGTTTAGCAGTTGTTTTTTAAGTAATTTTTTGTGATAAAGTCCAAAATGTAATTTTCCTGGAAAGCCATTTTATGTTTTAAATTGACAGATAAAAATTGAATATATTTATGGTATACAACGTGATATTTTGATATGAAGTTATATACTGCATATAGATGGATCTCACATACATTTGTGACCCTATAAGACTAAATCATCTAGTGACATGACTATCTAGGTTTGTATAAGTGCACAACAGACTTACCTATGCAATTTTCAGAATGTTCCTCCCCCACTCGGGGGAGTACACGCACACACGCACACACACACACACACACACACACAAGTAGCTAAGCCAGCTACTTACCATATGCATTTCCTCACATATATATCCCTTTTTTTTTTCTTTTTGTGGTGAGATGGAAAACTAATTGTACAGGGCTTTTGTCCTGACCCTACTGAAAGGATCATTGCTGGTGATCTGAAAAAAATCTGGATTGCTCAGGTTATACGTTGTACATAAGAAGTGGACATCAAGCCGGGTGGATGGCTCATGCCTATAATTCCAGCATTTGGGCAGCTGAGGCAGTAGGCTCACTGTGAGTTCAAGGCCATCCTGGGCTACAAAGTGAATTCAAGGCCAGCCCAAACTGTATAGTGAAACCCTCTCTCAAAAAAACAGGAGGAGAAGGAGGACGAGGAAGAGGAGAAGGAGGAGTGGTGAAGGTCAGGGTGGTCATTTTTGAATAGATCCCTCTCAGAATGACAGTTCCTGTGATTCAATGACCATCCCTTTCCTAGCAAAGTTACCAAATGTGGCGAGCACATGAGCTTTGGAAAAGAATAGCTCCTGAAAGACCTTTGCTTACTAAAGGAATATATCTTCTTGGCCACTGAAATGTTTAGGTATTTTAAACCAGTAGGACCAAAACGCAACAAAATGTGTGTTTTGAGGGGAGACAATGGGGACCCCTTGTTCTCCACTTGCAAACTAAGTCATCCAGAGTTTGTGGAACAGGACTGCTGAGTAGACTCCCCACGTGATATGTAATTAGCAATGACTCTAACAACTTTTATGTTTCCATTTAACATCTGTGGATGTCTAGTCTCAGTTACATTTCATTACTAATCTTTTGAGAAATCTCTCTGCCAACATAAAAGACATGCATAGAAATTGCCCACCATGCCTCTGCAAATTAAAATGTGCTCCGGCATGCCTCAAATCTAAAGGCTCTATGCAGTTGACTCCAAAGGGCTCTGTCTAAATGTGATAGAGCTCCCCCACAGTACACTGCACAATACTTTAATCAGAGAAATTCTGACCCTATGGTCTGCATGGAGGAATTTACCCAATTCTGCTTTTACCCTTTTCAAGAGGTGCTTCCCAGCAAGTTCAAATTGACCATCCATGAGCCAAGTTCACTCTGACCATGTCTTAGTCCCTCTGTGCACCTCCCCCCACCCGGGGCAGGGGAAGCTTTGAGGGTCAGAATATCATTGTAAGTCCTATGAATGGAATGTGCCACAAGTAAGCGACATAAACATATTTGCCTACAAATGTCTATAAACGTAATTGTCAGCCCTGCCACCAGGAACTTAGCGGAAGCCTACATCAGGGGTAAGCTGCCTGGAACCTCCCCCGTGGGCCCGACCTGCCACCAGGAACATCGAGGAAGCCCGCCCAAGACTGAAAACTGCCCTGGACTGCTTCTGCTGGGCCCACCCTCCCACCTGGAACATCAGAAGACCTCAGCAGGCTCCAGTTAGTGTGAGAAAATTTGGAACTTTGCTCCCAGGCAGTGAACCTTGGACTACAGCAGATTAACTACATCAGTGTGGTGAGTATGCCCCGAAAATAGAGGTGTACAGGGGATAAATAGGGCCAGTAGTAAAGCCCCCTACAACTAACTCTAAGACTTTGGTGAGTCTGAAAAGAGTGTGTGTGATTCCCTCCTACACATAGAACACATCAGGCAGAGTGAAAATGACAAAACAAAAAAGCAAAATGCAGTCTCAAACATACAGCTCACCAGAAGCAAGTATAGCAGACATTGAAATAGAGAACCCCAAAAGTAACACACTGGGATTCTCTGAAAAGATAGCGAGTGAAATAAAAAAACAACTGCATCAGGCTATAGAGGAAATCAAATTAGAAGTACTCTCCCATGTAAAGATAGAAATAACAACTTTAGTAAAGGAGTTGTTGAATGCAGCTAAAGAAGAACTAGAGAAAAAAGTACGTGAGCATGGGAAACTGATTGAAACTTTGAATGAACAATACAGAAAACAAGCAGAATTATGAAACAAACTCAAAGAGACATCCAAGAAACAAAAAATTCTATTGAAAGCGTGAAAAACTGCCTAAAGGAAGCTGAGGATAGGATTTCAGACCTTGAGGACAGGCTCACAATTAGTGATCAGGAAAGGATAGAACTTTTAAAAATAACAAAGCAGCATGAAATGACAATCCAGAAGCTTCGTGATGATGAGAAGAGCAGTAATATAAGAATAATGGGCATTAGCGAAGATACAGGAGTCCAGGCAAATGCCGTACATATATACAGAAATAATAGCAGGAAATTTCCCAAACATGGGGAAAGAATCTGATATGCAGATAAGTGAGGCATATAGAACACCAGTCACAATCAACATAAATCCACACCCAGACACATAATAATTAAGATATCAGACATAGAGCATAAAAACAGAATACTAAAAGCTGTCAGAGAAAAGACACAACTCACCTATCAAGGAAAGCCCATTAGATTCATGGCAGATTTTTCGGCACAAACCTTCAAGTCAAGAAGAGCTTGGAGTGAGGTATTTCAAGCCCTGAAAGAAAACAAACTTCAACCCAGACTGATGTACCCAGCAAAACTTTCATTCAAATTTAATGGAGAAACAAGGTACTTCCATGACAAAGAACAACTGAAGAAATTCATGTCCACAAAACCAACCCTAGAAGAGTACTGAAAGACATACTAGACAGAGATAAAAATGACCACAATCCCCAAAACAACAACAGAAAGAAACCACCAGGTAGGATAATCAATTAAATAAGAGGAAAAGCAGAAAGAAACAACTGAAACATAACATGGCAAAGTTGAGCCAGTACATATCAGTGATATCCATAAATATAAATGGCTTCAATTCACCTATAAAAATAAATAGACTGACAGAATGGATCAAGAAACAGAATCCCACAATATACTGTATACAAGAAACATATCTGACCCACAAGGAAATTCATAGATTAAAAGCCAAAGGATGGAAAATAGTATTCCATGCAATAGGAACCCAGAAAAAAAGAGGGGTAGCTATTCTATTTGCAGACAACATGAACTTCAAACCTAAAATGATTAAAAGAGATAGAGAAGGTCACTACATACTTGTTAGTGGAAAAATTCAAGAGGAGGAACTAACAATTATAAATATATATGCACCAAATACAGGAGCACCCAACTATATAAGACAGATACTAATGGACATCAAAAACCAAATACACAAGAACACAATTATAACAGGAGATCTTAACAGCCCATTGTCACAAAAAGATAGATCAACTAGACAAAAAGTCAGCAAAGAAACAACAGAACTGAATCATACCTGTGAGCAATTGGACTTAGTAGATGTTTACAGAGTGTTCCACCAAACCACATCAGAATACATATTCTTCTCAGCTGAACATGGGACATTCTCCAAAATAGACCATGTATTATTCCATAAAATATTCTTAAGTAAATGCAAAGGTATTGAAATCATACCATGCATAATATCTGACCATAGTGCACTGAAATTGGAAATTAATGGCAAAAGAAATTGTAAAACCTGCATAAATACATGGAAATTAAATAACAGCCTTTTGAACAACCAGAGGGCTACAGATGAAATTAAAGAAGAAATAAAGCAATACCTACAATTCAATGAAAATATAGAAACAACATACTGTAATCTGTGGGATGCAATGAAAGCAGTCTTAAGAGGGAAATATATAGCAATAAATTGTCATAACAAGAAAACAGAATGAGCACAAATAAACAATGCTCCATCTCAAGCATCTAGAAAAAGAAGAGCAAGCTAAACCCAAAGCTCATAGAAGAGAGGAAATTGTAAAGATTAGAGCAGAAATCAATGAAATTGAAACAAAAAAATACAAAGAATTAATGAATCAAAACGCTGGGGGTTTTTTTGAGAGAATAAACAAAACTGACAAACCCCTAGCTAACCTTATCAAGAGAAAGAAAGAAAAAACCCAAATTCATGCAATAAGAACTGAAAAGGGAGAAATTACTACAGATCCCATGGAAATTCAAAAGATCATGAATACCTACTTTGAAAATCTCTACTCACATAGAGTGGAAAACAAAGAGGCAATGGACAGATTTCTAGAAACATATGAACTACCAAAGCTCAACCAAGAAGATATAGCAATTTTGAACAACCCAATATCAGCTATTGAAATTGAAAATGTAATTAAAAACTTACCAACAAAGAAAAGCCCAGGTCCTGATGGATTCACAGCTGAATTCTACAAGAAATTTAGAGAAGATTTGATGCCAGTACTCCTTAAA
>PVLA01005764.1:0-38870 GCA_004027455.1 Hydrochoerus hydrochaeris | reverse complement strand
TTAAATCATTCCTGGAGGCAAGTATTACTCTGATACCAAAACCAGAGAAAGATCCAACCAAAAAAGAGAACTATAGGCCAATCTCACTGATGAACATTGATGCAAAGATTCTCAACAAAATACTGGCAAATAGAATGCAGCAAATCATCAAGAAGATTATACATCATGAACAAGTGGGGTTCATTCCAGGAATGCAGAGATGGTTTTGCACATGCAAATCAATAAATGTAATATACCACATCAACAGAGCCAAAAACAAAAACCACATGGTCATCTCCATAGATGCAGAAAAAGCTTTTGACAAAGTCCAAAACATGTTCATGATAAAAACCCTTCAGAAACTCGGAATACACGGCATCTACCTCAACCTTATAAAGGCCATCTATGACAAACCAACAGCCAACGTTATACTAAATGGACAAAAACTGAAAGCTTTCACTTTAAAATCAGGAACAAGGCAAGGATGTCCACTATCACCACTCCTTTTCAATATAGTTCTGGAAACACTAGCCAGGGCAATCAGACAAGAGAGAGAAATAAAAGGAGTAAAGATAGGAAAGGAAGAAATTAAATAATCACTATTTGCAGATGACATGATAATCTATATAGAAGACCCAAAAAACTCCATTAAAAGACTACTAGAGGTCATAAACAAGTTCAGCAGTGTAGCTGGATACAAAGTCAATGCTCAAAAATCAATAGCATTCCTGTACACAAACAAAAAACTCACTGAGAGAGAAATTATGGAAACATTGCCCTTTACAGTAACATCTAAAAAATGAAATGCTTAGGAATCAACCTAACTAAAAATGTAAAAGACCTATATGCTGAAAATTATACTATGCTGAAAAAGGAGATTGAAGAGGATATTAGAAAATGGAAGGATATTCCTTGCTCTTGGTTAGGAAGAAACAACATTGTGAAAAAGGCCATACTCCCAAAACTGTTATACAGAATTAACGCAATCCCAATCAAAATACCATTGACATACCTCACAGATCCAGAGAAAACACTACTAAAATTCATTTGGAAACAGAAGAAATCTAGAATAGCAAAGGTAATTCTAGGCAACAAAAGCAAGGCAGGAGGCATCTCAATTCCTGACTTGAAACAGTACTATAAAGCCACAGTGATAAAATCAGCTTGGTACTGGCAAAGAAATAGACCTGAGGATCAATGGAACATATTAGAAGATGCAAGCACAACTACAAGGACACTCAGTCACCTGATATTTGACAAAGGGGCTAAATATGTCCAATGGAAGGATAGTCTCTTTAATAAATGGTGTTGGAAAAATTGGCTCTCTACATGCCAAAGACTGAAACTAGATCCAAGCCTATCACCATGCACAAAACTAAAGTCTAAATGGATCAAAGACCTCAATATTAAAACAGAAACACTAAATCTACTGGAAGACAAAGTAGGTAAGTCTTGGAGACATAGGGGTAGGCAGAGAATTCATAAACAAAACACAAAATGCACGGAAAACACTTCAAAGAATCAACAAAAATGGGATCTCATATTATTGAAAAGTTTCTGCACTTCAAAGGAAATCACCAACAGAGTGATAAAAAAACCCACAGAGTGGGAAAGAATTTTAGCCAGCAACCCCTCAGACAAAGGACTTGTGTCCAGAATATATAAAGAATTGAAAAACATCACGCCCCTCATCAATTCAAAGTTCCTCTCCAAAAATGGGCATCTGAGATAAACACACAGTTCTCAGAGAAAGATATACAAATGGCAAATAAATACATGAAGAAATGTTCACCATCACTGGTCATTGAAGAAATGCAAATTAAAACAACATTGAGATTCCACCTCACTCCGGAAGGAATAGCTGCCAACAAGAAATCAACTGATAACAAATGTTGGCAAGGCTGCGGGGAAAAAGGAACACTGCTCCACTGTTGGTGGGAATGTAGACTGGTGCAACCATTATGGAAATCCATATGGAGACTTCTCAGAAGACTAGGATTGAAAGCCCCATTCAATCCAGCTATTCCCCTCCTGGGTATTTTCCCCAAAGAACTGAAAAGTTCATTTCACAGTGATATATGTGCACCCATGTTCATAGCTGCACAATTTGTGATAGCTAAATCCTGGAAACAACCAAGATGCCCATCAACTGCAGAGTGGATGAAAAAGATGTGGCATTTTTATACATTGGAATATTACTCAGCTATAAAAAAAGGATGAGCTTAAGGCTTTATAGGTAAATGGAGACAACTTGAGACTATCCTCATTAGTGAAATAAATAAGAATCATATTTATAAATATCATATTGTGTCTCTAGTGTAAAAAGTAAATACGAACTACAAGTGTAATAAAACCAAAATGTGTAATTGCTATTGTAAAAAAGAGAGGAAAAGAAAGTGCTCAAGGGATATAACTGCATGTATGTCTGAGTGTGTAAAATAGATGACCATATTGCTGAATCTTTGTTGGATCTCTGAGCAGAACTGTTTGTAGTCTGACTGAATGTTTACTATGTACGCTTTAACTTTGTAACTTGAACAACTGCATCCAGGATGACAGTATGTAATTTATAAACTACTGATTTCTTAGTGGGTCTTTTTCTCATTTTCCTTTTTTTTCTTTCTTTTTCTTTCTTTCTTTTAGAAATCTGTATTGTTGCTATCCTTTTTTCTGTTTTGCTTTTTTCTTCTCTTTAAATAAAATTTTAAAAATGTATAATTGCTATTGTAAAAAAAGAGGAAATAGGAAGTGCTGTAAAAGATATAGCTGCATGTATGTTTAGGTGTGTGGGATTGATAACCATATTTCTTGTTGGATTGTTGAACAGATCTGTTTGCACTCTCACTGCTTGAGTGTCCACTTTGTGTGCTTTAATTTTGTAACTTGAAAAACTATTTCTAAAAGAACAATATGTAATTTATCAACTAGTGATTTCTTACTGTTTATCTCCTTTTCTTGAAATTCTGTAATATTTCTACCTTTTTTCTGTTTTTTTTTCTCTTTAAATAAAAAAAAATTGTCAATGAAACTTGTTTCCAGGTAACAATAGACAAAGCAGAGATCAGCAGCTTCTGAGTTAGCAATGGCAAAGCTGTGCAGTCAGGTGTGGTCACATAAGGACAAGGCCTGGGTGCAGCCAAGTGTCCTCGAGGTAGGGGAGACTGCCATTGACACCTTTGACACCTTGCCAATAGGCTTTGAGCCCTTGGGACATGGCTGTTATTTTTCACAAGCTGCAAGCTTGGTGAACTTCTGGTTGAGCTGATTTTAAGCTAATAGAATGAGAAAACATCCTCCCCCAAATCCACCCCCACTTATGGGTGGGTTGTCAGTGCCACTCAAAACTTAGATCTAGGATGAACATCACCCACATCACATAGGAGTTTGTTAAAAATGCAGATTCTCAGACCTCACCCCAGACAGACTGAGGCAGAATCTTAAGGTGGGACCCAGGGGAGTGAGTGTTCGTGCTTGGCCAGGTGCTTCTGACACACATAAAAGTGTAAGCCTTAACTCATCCACCCTTCTTCCCTCAGTGCCAATATCCTCAATGGGGAGAAGAGATGACCAAGTTCCTAGTAAATACCACATTTCCCAGCCTCCCCTGCAACAGAGGTCAGTCATACCTCTGGAAGCGTGTTGGAAGGGCTTCCAAGAGAGCAGTTTTGGGGGAGAGAGTGGCCAGGCCGGAGGTGCAAGTCCTTCTTTCTTGCTGAATATGGGTGTGAAGACCAGTGCTCCAACAACCATCTCAGCCCATGAGGCAGTTGCAGTGATAGAAAATACACACTCATGATCAAAGTCTGCAGGTAGAAGTGCGTCCCTATAATAAAGTTAGTGCAGCCATAGCAGCTGTGGCTGCCTTTCCTTCAGTTTCCTCTCATATGAAAGAGAAATAAACCTTTTAACTTATTATACACTTATTATAAAGGGGTTTATTTGGGTTTTCAGTTACATGCTGTCCCACCTGATCCTCACTCAATCCCAATCATTGCAGTGTCCGTAGCTTAGCTGCTGGGTTGAAAAGCTGGATGTGTGGGTAGAAAGCTTTCGCTTTCCCAGGCCTATGGAGATCCTCACCCACCAAGACAGAAGCTGTTTGCATGCCTGGGTCCTCTGCGTTCTTCCCTACACACCAAGTGCAAAACTGATGCCATCTGTAGAAAACAAGCGATCCCATCTTTTCCCTTCCCTGGTTGATAAAGAGACTGACACTTTCCTTAAAGAAAAGAGAAAGTGGAGGAGCAACCACTGCCAGAAGTCCAGCGAGACAGGGAAAATAATAAGAAGCCCATCAAAACAGGAAGTGTGCTTTACCTGTTGTGAGGCCACTGTCCTTGGTGTTATGACAGATTTAATGTCCATCCTGCCCACTTGCCATAGGTGGAAGGAGGCAGGGACCGCAACCAGCTGTCTCACCACTTTATCCCCAGGTCTACCACAGAGACAGCTCATGCAGGGGTTCACCCAGGATTTGTGCAGGGAAGAATAAAGAAACGGAAGGAGGAAAGGAGAGAAGGGAGGGATAAATAGGTGAATAAATGCCCATCTCTTCATGTTTATACTGGTCCTCCCCCTTGTTCCAGGTAAAACAACCAAGTGAAGATGCAACCACCAGTCCTGGAAAATGAAGGAAAAGTGCTGGTCACATTGTTCCACTCCACCAAGACCCAATGGAGGGTTCTGTAGCGGCATCAGTGACCCTAGGATGAGTCTACGAAAAGAGGAAAGTGTCTGTCACTCCTAGCTACATGTCGCTTTGCTTACATCAGTAACCTCTCCAGGTCCCTGTAGGAATGAAATGAGTCCTGGGATTCCACCCCAGCCAGTTCAGTCAGTTAAGAATACAGAAGAGATCTTACTACCTGCAAATAATCTTAACCCAAGTTTGTAGAGATTTGCTTACATTGTTTTTATTGTTTTTTAATGGACTACCATGACATACCACAGAACTCTAGGAATGGAATTCTTTATTATATAACCTCAAGCTAATGGGCTAGAAACTTCATAAACAGACACAGCTTTTTCACTAGTTGTCTTTAATAAAACAAAAGATCAAAAACCAGCATCAGGCGATGACACGATACATTTGAGATTCTTAAAAGTAACGAACTACTCCAAAACGGGGCATCATGAAATACATCATGAACCGTGCACAGATTCGCTCAGCAAAAGAGCACCTCAAGACTTTAGCCCTCCACGAATGCCGTTGGGAGTTCCTGGAGGTAGAACACGAAATGAAAAAGTATGGGTGGCCAGCAAAGCTGTACATTATCCTCCAGTGACCTGCCACAGAGACTGTTTTTAAAGACACATTCATCTCAGCAGGAGCGATAGCACAGAAGTGGCAGGTACCAGGGCCAGACAGTCCTTCACAGGGAAGGCCACAGGCCACGGCTGCCCCCATCCCAAGGGCCCGCATGATGGATGAGACAGGAACTGCCCTTGGTTCGTTAGGCAGTTGGTTGAAGGAGCCATAAAGATAATGATGCAGTTAGAGCTTAGAAACCAAAGGGAGTTAACCCAAAAGTGATGCCAGTCAGCCCGCCTCAAAATTCATCAGATTTTAAATTCACACAATTCTTCTTAACTAAAAATGCAGCCCCTTGCTGCCTTGTAGATTTATTAAGTAGTAATTGCTTGATTAATTGTACTACCCCATTGGAGAATAATGTTAGGAAGGAATTGGTGATTCCAGATCCACACACCTCTCTAGCACAAACCTAGCCACTATATTTCAAATCACATGAATAGGGAAAGTATATTACAGCTATATTACAGAGTCTCTCATTATTGGCATAGCATTATGTTAGTTAATGCCTATAAAACATTGAAATAAACATAAATACACAGTGGTATATATATATATATATATATATATATATATATATATATATATATACATAAATGTATATAGTAGGAGGAATCAGGGAGTAAAACCACAGTCGATGTGACTTCCTTCCCTGTACAGAAAAAAAGTAGGGTGCATAAACAGGTGGAGACAAGAGCAGCAGAGTAAACACTTTAACCATTAGGAAAGGTGTCAGATAACTTTCTCTTTCCCCTAGTCACTTGCTAATCAAGAGAATTACAGAAAGATAGCTTGACTTGAGCATTTCCCCAAGACTGAGAAAACACTCGCTGCAGCCATTATTATTCTGTGCCAAATTTTTGGAGATTTCTGATAGAGAAGAGTAGTACTGCACAACTATTGACAGAGCTGCAAAACAACTCAGCAAAATAGTTCTTGCAGACTGATGCTCACCTGGCCTGCAAAAGTTCACCTTCAGGGGCAGGAACTCCCAGCTAACTGCTTCTTTTGTTGCTAGAAAATTCTGATGGCTAAAAAGTTTCTTTTGCATCCAGTCAAGACTGCAGTCTATTGCTGAGCCTAGGCAGAGCAGTTTGTCTTGGGCTCCTTGCCCCACTCATTCCCCTTTTGATCTTCCAAACTACATCTCAGCTCTCTTAGAGTCCTGAAGCAAAATATATCTGACACTAATTATATCCCTCCACTCCCAGTGGTCAGAGTTTTAAAATCCCGGAACAGGAACATATAGCATTGGTGTCTCATGAGAACTGACCACCACAACAAATGTGCTTTACTGCTAAATTTACACCTTGAAGAACCACTAAGCTTCACCATTCCTCTCATGCCCTGTGTCATTTTATTCTCGCCTGCAAAGATGCCAGAGGTCATGGGATGCTCCTCATATTGCTTCTGGGTGAACAGCAAAGCCAAACACCAGCACTGAGGACCGTGAGCTTGACCTTCAAAGTGATTTATGTAGGAGGGCAAAGTTACCACTCTACATACATAAAGAAAAGTGCCTGGCTTAAATGAAACTGTACTTAGTTTGCTAAGTGCCTCCTTCTGATGACAAGTTAAATGGCATTAACAAATTGTTTCCATTTCATCAGATTAGACTCAACTTTGGGGATCCAAACACTAAGTTCTCCCAAAGTATGGTTAAAATGCTGACAATATTTGCAGCTGCCATTTGTGAAAGTAAGACAATTACACATAATCTTAGTTTACAGAATACCTTGACCATTGTGTTTCTTTGAACAGAGCAACACAGAAATAAATATTCTTAAATGTGTCCCCAGTCATTACGGAAAGCTGAAGACACTAGAGAAAAGTTCACTTCTAGAGACAGTGCCCAAATATTTGGTCTTTTGTGTCAAAGTACCTTTGATGCTATTGTGCCAATTTTCAAGTGGAAAATATGATAGTGATATTTTCAAATGCAAAAATATATGTATCCTATTCTTTAAGCCCAATATTCATGTAATGACTCCAACTTCCAGCCAAGTCATTGTGTTAGGTCACTGGGCTCCTGGGAGCTTTTTGGAGAAGTTTGAGTGTCTCTCATCCTAAAATTCATTTTGAAAAGCATAAAAGCCCTTGGACTTCACTTAGGGAAATGCATACTCTTTGCTCAGTATGTCTACCCACTGAAGAGTTCTCCTATTACCTTGAGCCGGGGAGGCCTGAAGCCAAGCACACAGTTCTGGGGTTCTAAGGCTGGCTCAAGGCACCCCTAAATCAGTCACCTGAGAAACATACATATTGACAGCTGAAGTGGGTCCTAAACTACAGATCACAAAATCAACTTCTTATCCTGAGCTATCCAACATCTCCTGCAGACAGTGAGAGTCAGGAAGTGGGGCTGCATTTAAGTATCCTGGCCAAGATCCTTTCAATCTCTCCTCTTCCCATGGGCTGTTCACATCAGGACCTGCTCTCGAGTCTCTGGCAGTCGAAGGGCAATCAGGCCACCCCCAACCAGAGAAGCAGCAGCCAGAAGGATGGGGACCACTTTAGTTATCCCAACAAAAGAAGCAAAGATAGTGTTTCCCAGGATGGCGCCAAATTTGCATAATCCATTGAGGATGCCAAAGGCTGTTGCCCTGCAAAAGAAGAGGAGAAGAAATAATTTTGAATGTCTGGAATCCATCAGAGGAATGAGATTGGATTCCTTCTCTTCCTTGTTGCAAGAACAGAAGATGTGGGAAGTATTTTTTTCCTAAATGTAAAAGCAACACATTCTCACTGTAGTCAAATTTGAAAATACAGAAAAATACAGGGGTGTCTAAGGCAATCACCACTCTATTGTTATTATTGTCAAACATTTTTTAGTTTTTCAAATATATCTCTTCTTAAAATGTTTGCAAGTAGTACTTGCTCATTTGAAATACCAAAAGAATTATCAAGTATCCAAAGTAGAAAGTGTATTTCCCCTTAATAACATTTCCTCGTGGCTGAGACTATTAGTGGTGCTTACATTGCATTTCTCCAACTATAAGACTACATTTCCCAGACTCCTTGCTGCTCATTGTGGTCATGTGACAGGTTTGACTAATAGAGTGTAAACCCAAGTGTAAACTTTTCTTGTGCTGGGGATTTAGTTCGGTGGCATAAGCACCTGCCTTGCAAGCATGCGGTTGTGAGTTCGATCTCCAGTACTGATTAAAAAAAGAAAAACTTTTAAGAGAGCTCATGAACCTTTTGCTCTCTCCTCTTCCATCCTTCTTCCTCCAGTCCTACTTACTGGAATGCAGATGGTCTCATCCCAGACACGACTAAGACCACGCAAGGGAGGGTAACATAGAAAGTCGATTTCTCAATAATTGCCATTCTGTGTGGAGTAAGATGGAATCTTAGTGTTGTTTTAATTTGCATCTCTCTAATGATCAGTGATGTTGAACATTTTTTCATATATTTATTTGCCATTTGTATTTGTTCCTCGGAGAAGTGCATATTCATCTCAGATGTCCATTTTTTGGTTCAGGTCTTTAAATTTGAGTGGGTTCTAATTTTTTTCAATTCTTTATATGCCCTATCTATTAATCACTTGTCTGATGGACAATTGGCCAAAATTTTTTTTCTTATTTTGTGGGCTGTCTCTTCACTCCATTGGCAATTTCTTTGTGCAAAAGCTTTTTAATAGGATCAGATCCCAGTTGTTGATTCTTTGTAGTATTTCCCATGCAACCAATAATACTGGTGAGGCAATAGGGAAAAAAGAACCCTTCTCCACTGTTGGTGGGAGCGTAGACTGGTACAATCACTGTGGAAACCAGTGTGGTGGTTCCCAAAAAAACTAAAACTAGAAGTTCCATTTGACCCCACTACTCCACTTTGTATCTTCCCTCTAAAATTAGTACCACGATGATATATATACGCCCCTCTTTATAGCAGCACAGTTTGTAATAACTAAATCTTGGAAACAGCCCAAATGCCCATCAACTGATAAATGGATAAAGAAGATGTGGGTTTTTTGTACTATGGAGTGATACTCAGCCATAAAGAAGGACAAACTTGAGACATTCATAGGTAACTAGATATACCTCGAGACCATAATCTTAATGCACTTAAAATCAGGTACACATGTGTAAATATCACATTGTTTCCCTGGTGTGAGAAACTGAAAGGATAAATAAGGACCAAACTGTCTCATTGGTATGGTGAGATAGGAAGAAATTGCTCAAAAGAAAGGGAAACTAGGGAGGGATGAGAGGGAAAGGAAGAAAGGGAATAGAAAAAATGATAAAAGGAAGATAAAATGGGAACAAAGCTTTGCAAATCAGGAGGGCAAGAGGGGTTAAGGAGAAGGGAGGAGATTAAAGAAAAGAGGAGCCAGGATCTATCAAGTATATGTGCAAATCCCCTGTGATGAATGTAATCATTATATATATATATATATATATATAGCACAAAAAAACTTAATTTTTTTTAAAAAAAATAGTCTGATGTAGACTTCCACAGAAGAGAAAAATGAAATCTTACTTCTGAAGTTATGGCTACTTAGAGTTTCTAAATCCATGGCAGAACCTAATACTAGTTACTAAACCTCAATCGGAGATAACTGCTACTGACCACTTATCTTGTTATGACCTCATTTTTACACAGAAACAATATTCCCAACACTACCTCTCCAACTGAAGTAAAACAGTTTCTTCTCATACCAGGTTTATTAAGAATGGGGGCATACCTTTGTAGCCAAAATTCTTCTAAACTTCTGGCTATAAATAAACCACACTATACCTTTATAGTCATGAGCCCCTAATCCTAAACTTTTTGCTTTCAATATTTTCTTATATTTTTTCATATGTGTGCTTTTCCAAGTAAATTTTTAAAATAAATTTTTCAAGTTGCCAGGGGAGTAATTTTATTGAATTTTGAACATATTCTTGTTAAGTCAGAGTAAATTTAAATACAATTTGACATTATTGTAAGACTGAATTATTTTATCCAAAGTGAGGTATATCTTGACATATTTGAATCTTCTTTTATTTCTTGTAGTATAGGGACCTGTATGGTTTTATTTTTAAAGTGTTTCAAATATGATTCCTAGTATTTTATGTTACCAATGGACTTCAATTGCACTTTCTTATACATTCAGAAACCCATGTTATTAAGCCTATGATATATTTTAAAACTTAGATTTCACTATTCTTCACCTGATCAAATTATTTCAGTTTCTATCTGTGTCTTTATTTCACTCTCCTAAGTTTGCTAGATGTAAAAACCACATTACATTCAAATAGAAATCATTTTTCCTCCACAAATTTTTTTGTAAAAGTTAAAATTTTCTGGTTCAGGGGAGAGGGGCTCCAAAAATGTATGTTGTGGTCTTCCACAGCTGCTCAAATCTCAGCATCTGTGTCACTAATGTTAGGAGAATTATTATGGCATTATTCAGAATTTCACTCACTCACCTCTTTAACACCTGACATTTCTTTCTGACCACAAGGTCATTGACCTCATATTTTTTAAATCTACAGTTTCCTCTCTGTGAGGAGAAATAACTATTGGTAATGAGCTCAATCCCATGCTTTTAAAGTAAGCCTTTTCCCAAATGGCCTGCACAGAATAAAAGTTAACCCTGAGCTTCCCTGCCATGCTTTCTGCAGATGCCTGATCTTCCTGCCTCATTCCCACCTTATCTCTCTCCCCTTGCCTCCAGCCCTGTGTGATTCTAGGTCACTTTTTTTCCTCCCTTATCTCCCATGGGCAAGTCTATCTTCACCTGTTTGTGACTTCCTGGCACAAAAGTTTTTGCCCAATATTCATTCTTATTCCTCTCTCCTAGACATAACTGTCTCTCCTCCTTTGGTCCTTGCCACCCACCACATCTTATCACACACCACCCTGCATTCTTCTGCGCCTATGCCTGGCCTCACAGGGGAGAAGATCAACACCCTAAGAAATTTTGGGTGCAGGGAACACCAGAAAGACACGATGGCCATGCAGGGTCCAGGAGTTAGCAGACAGGTAGCCTTCTGTCCACAGAAGTCCAGCAGTCCTACAGAGACAAGCCAAAGGAAGAACTGACCTCTGGTTGGTGGGATACAGCTCCACTGTGATCACATCCAGAGCATTCCACGCAGCGATGCTGGTCCCGCAGAACAGGCACTGCCAACCAATCATCGCAGACTCACTGTTGCCAAAAAACAGGAAGAAGCAGCAGACAGCCGAAATCAACATGGAGCCACCTGTGAAGGGGGTCAAGGTCAGAGAAGCATGAAGCCCGTGTCCTGGACAAGATTCCACCCACATCTCACCTCGTCTCCCATCCCTGGAGGCACACCTGAAGGAACAGGTGATCTGAAGTGCCAGGTTCCTCTGAACAGAAAGTGCACAAGTGAACCCACACATAGCATCTCAGCGAGCATTTTGAAATCACCACTCTGTGGCACTGCCCAGCCCAGAACACAGGGCATGAGGCAGATGGAGGTATTTGTTGAGAATTTATTATGTGCCTGACATTGTTCTAGATGCTTGAGAGGCATCAGTATCAATTTTTAAAAACCTATTCTGGCATTGAAATCACTATATCAAAGAGCCATCTTCATTCCTGTGTTCACTGGTACACTATTCACAACAGCAGAGACAGGCAACATAAGCACCTACCAACAGAAGAATAAGGAAAATGTGTTATACACACGAGGAAATACTATTCATCCACTTAACGAAAGTGACATCCTGCTGTTTGCTGTCAAATAGTTAGAACTAAAGACACGTGCAAATAAGACAGACACAAAAATAAGTATTTCATGATCTTACTTATATGTGAAATCTGAAGTAGTAGGGCTGAGGAGTAGAAAACACAAGAGTGGTTATCCCAGCAGCTGGACTGGGGAGATGTTGGTTAAAGGACACAAGGTTTCAATTAGGAGAAACACATTTCTGAGATCATATTATGGTTTAGATCTGCAATGTCCCACAAGAGCTTGGGTATTGAAAGCTTGGTGCCAGTTGGTGGCACTAGCAGGAAGTGATGGAAACTAGATCATTGGGGTGTGATCTCAAAAGAGACAGTGTGGTGATGGCCCCTTCCTCTCTCTTTTTCTGCTTCCTGGTTGCTTTGCTTCACCACACATTCCCCGACATAACCTTCTGCCTCACCACAGGATCAAAGCAATGAGCCCAAGTGATAAGGTACTGAAACCATGAGCCAAAATAAACCTTTCACCCATTTAAGTTGATTATCACAAGTATTTTTGTCATAGCAATGAAAAGTCAACTACCACAAATCTACACAGTTGAGTGACTGTAGTTAATCACAATACATTCTATATTTCAGAATTTCTGAAAGACTACATTTCAAATGTCTCTTCACAAAAATAATAAGTATGTAAGGTGATGGGTGAGTTAATTCACTTGACTTACCCATCCCACCTTGTAGGTGTATATTGTAATGTCACTATATACCATATAAATATGCACAACTATAATTTATCAATAGAAATAAAAAATACTAAACATTTTCATGAAATGTAAACATTAATTGATTAATTAATAACAAACTTAAAGCTTAATGTAAACATTAGTTAGTTAGTTAGTTAGTTAATTAATTAATTAATAACACACTTAAAACAAAAACATAAGCATTCTTGCGGAGCTCACCTTCCAGGGAGAACATGGGCCCAGATGAGCCACCCAGGACAACCTCAAGGTTTGTCCTCCTCTTCACCATTTCCCCATCTCCACTCAGAAATCTCTCTGCCCTTTCATCCCTGCTGTGCCCCGGGGAAGCTGAGCCATGGACATCCTTATCCACTGGGAGGAGACAGAGGTTGAAGTATTTCTCCTTGACTCCCCTCCTGCTTTAGAAGCCCCTCTTTTGCCACAGGCTCCTCCCTCTAAGACCACAGCTCCTCCCAGGTAGCTCTTCCCCCAAGGTCCCAACCCCCACTGAGTTCTGCTAATGCTCTTTTCACTCACTGACCCCGCAGTCATGGAGGAGTGACTGAAACCCACGTTTGCTAGTGTCTGGGTATCTTGTTCACCTCACCTGTTCTCAAAACCCTTTCCATTCCTCTCAGTTTATCCCCTCAATGCACTGGGATCCCCTCTTCACTAGAACCACCTGGTGTGAATTCTTTTCCCACTTTATTAGGACTCAGTCCTAATAGAGTCCTAACAGAGTCCTAATAGAGTCCTAATACAGTAACAATAATGAGTCCTAATAGAGTAATGATAAGAGGATCTCTCAAAGGAAGACTCTGCCAAATTTGACCCAAGCCCAATAGTTCCATCAGGGGAGTTCAGGAAATCCCAAGTGAGTGTGGCATGTGATAGAACAAGCTACAAGACCAGGGACAGCATAGGAAAAGAGGTCAGCAGGAAGGAGGTCAGAAAGCAGGCCCCAAAGAACCAGCTGGGCATCAAGGCCATGGGAAGTGAGGAAATCTGGTTCCCAAGAAACTGGAAGGCTGGTCTAGCCTCAGTGAGATATGTCTCCATGCAGGCACTCCCATCCTGGACTCACGCTCAGACCAGGGGCTGCAAAACTAGTGCCACAGCCTGCTGATAAGCTGGGAAATGGTAACTGTAATGGACTCTGTGGACTCTGGGAAGTGGTAAGGTCATAACCAGGTGCCTGGTGACCTCTTTGAAACATCTAGGAAACAGTTTGCAGGAGAGGAAAAAGACCTCTGTGGATCACAAGTGCCCTGAGAACAGTACCCTGTACCTGCATGCATCCCACAAAGGGGTCAGCAAGAAACTCAGCTTACAATAAATGCTGATAAATGGTTGTTACTCAAAATATCACCAGATGGATGAAGTAATGGCCAATGTGGTCTAGCTTCTCCACTTAATACCCATGTGACCTTGGATGAGTCACTTAACCTCTCTACACTATCACGCTTTCCCCATCTTTAAAACATTGATAAAAACAGTACCTAGCTCAAAGGATTATGATGTGGATTCAGTGTGTTAATACTTATAAACTGCTTGCAACACAGCCTGACACATAATAAGCATTGCATAACCTTAATTAAATGGATTTCTAGCTTATGTCTGTCCCTCCCAATAGATTATTTGCTCTTTAAGCATAGGGATACTGACTGGCTCAATTACTGCTCCATTCCCATTGCTTCCCACACAGTGTGGCAGAGAATAACTTCTGCGTACATAAATGTTTACTGAGTGAATACATGAGTGGGTAATAACCTCATGAGGAAAACATCTACTCTAATGCTAATGAGGAAAGACTTGCACCAAGCTAAAAGCCCCGCAGAGAAACCAAGACAAAGCTGCTCTAGCAGGTTCTCCATCAGGGTTGGTCTGTGGCTGGAGAACGGGACATTTTAAAGCATTTCCCCACTTTCCACTGTGACAGCGTGGGATAGGTACCGACTGAACATTTGCTCTGCACTGAGAATACAGGATCTGGCCTACTGGATGTCAGGCCTTTTTCTAAAGGCTGAAGGTTCAGAGACCCAGAAGGAACCATCAAAGCCCTCAAGGAGCTTGCAATCTAGCTCAGAAACAAAACAGAGGCAGTAATCAGAGACTGGTGTGTGAAGAATGGGTAGCTCATAGGGCTGGATCTCCAGTTTGGGACGCATGCCTTCACGCGGCGCTATAGAGGTCACCTGTGACCTGGGATGCGTCCATGATGACAAGAGTGGCTTCGACAGCAAGGAGAGCAGTGTCGGCTCTCCCACCATCCTGCCTGTCCCCTGCCTGTGCAGGGGTCACACATTTGCACTTACTCCAACTCTGTAGACCATGTCTTCCCCAGACCTTCCTTGGCTATTTAAAGAACACTAAATACACTGTTAGAACTCTCAACTAGGAAGGCCAAGCAGCAGAAGGCTTACAAATCTGCTTTCTTTGTCATTTAAGCAGAGACACTATTTTAATGATTTTTACAAAATGGAAATTCCTGGAAGTGAAGGAACTTGGACAATTCATGAAGTTAATTTTGGCCAAGATGGCGGGCTAATTTACAGCACACCCTCTGCTGATGGCTTGGGGCTTCCGGCTCACACAGGAAAGTGGCCATCTTCATTGGTTCTAGTCAGTTCTGTGGCTGTACCAAGTGCCAGCTGTAGGCTGCCATTGTGCTGGGCATGGGCATTACAGAATTAAAAACCTCTGTTCCTTCTCTCATTGGACTCCAGGACAAACCAGGACACTGCCTCTAACAGAGACAGCTCAGTCTGCTGTACCTACAAGCAGACTCCTTTCTCCGCACAACATTAAAAAGCCAAAATCACCTGCACTTCAAGTGCTCACCATTCTGAATATTCATGGCCTTAGTTATAATAATAATACTCAATATGAGTCAAACTCCAGGAAAAGATTTCCTTCCTACATAGACCTGATCATCTCATCTCCAACAAAATGCCTATGATTTATTTTGTTTCCCTTCAAACTTTGTTAATAGAAAGCTTCATGTTAATTGTTTTAATCAACTACATCCCTAGAGCAGATCCTTAATGGCATTTTTATTAATGCATCTCCTGTTTCTCCATCTTGACTCATATCCCAATACATACCTCACCTTAAGTATATACATTTTGTTTCTTACTGTGCATGGCACTGTGTTTCTGTAGCAAATGGCTGCCGATCCTGGAGTAATGGAGCAGCCCTATATAAATACAACTACCAGCTTTAAGAGTCTATAATACATTGCACTTTACAGGATATTGGGGGCCATGGTTTGCTCAGTTCTTAACAATATCCCATCTATTATCTGTAGGCATCCTCATCTTAGAAACAGAAGGAAAGTGAAAGCTAGATAAGAAAAGGAACACCTTCAAAGTCAAACAATTATTACGTAATAGGACTTCAGCAAGGGTCTGTCCAACTCCAAAGCTCAAAATGTTACTACTAGCAAACAACAAAGGCAATTTGCTTCATCTTAAAGAATCAAACCATCAGGCTGGGGATTTAGTTCAGTGGCATAAGCACCTGCTTGGCAAGTGCGAGGTTGTGAGTTTGATCCCCGATACCAAAAAAAAAAGAACCAAGCCATCATTTAAGGGCATTTTATACTTTTTCATAATAATATTATGAAGCAGTAGATTGAACATATTCAATACCCTTATGGAAGTGAAAATAGAACAAGCCTAGAAGTGACAAAGAGTCCATCTTCACAAAACTCTTTCCATGGAGCACCAATCTTCCCTAGACATGTTTTGTTGGGTCTATAACAGTAGACTCAGTCTTACCTGCTAGGGTTACACTCCATTGCTTTATGATCCTTGAAAGCCACTACCCTAGCCATGGGAGTCAGTGGAACACCACTAACAACTCACCGATCATCTTGAGCCTCCCGATCCTATCCATGAGCAGGGCAGAAATGATGTTCCCAGGCAAGACAGACAGGCTGCCCAGGAAGCTGACAAGGTAAATCAGGAAGTCGTTGTCTTCCTCAAAATCCATGTGGCAGCCCTCCTTCTGCTCCAGAAAGGTGGTATTGATGAAGTGACAGTTGATGAACTTATGCTTGTAGAGGTCTGAGAAGAGAAAGAAAGCTTTGGGTCCTGTGAGTGGAGAGGATGGGGGAAAGTAGGGCAGAGGCAGGGGCAGAATTACACTCCTTCCTGTGGGCAAGCTATGACTCAAAGTCAAAGTGTGGCCAGGCATGGATGGATAGAGGCACTTCCAAGTGCACAATGACCTCTCCCAATTACCATTACAAGGAGAAATAAAATTAAGATGAATTCAAGGAACATTTTAAAATACATCATCTCTCCAACTGCATAAAAGTTCTGTCTGTATCAGTCACATAACAGTAAGAGTCATAGTGGCTGGGCCACTCTCCTGAAGCTACCTGGCTTAATGAAACAGGATTCAAGAGTCTGATCCAGAAGGAGCCAATCTGTGCAGAAGCCTGAGCTTCCTTAACAAGAAAACCCTATCTTCACATCTTTTTTATTTTACTTTTTGCTTCTATTTTTCTGAGCTAGAATCTCACTATGTAGTTCAACCTGGCCTGGAACACACTATGTAGCCCCAGCTGGCCTCAGCTCATGGCAACCCTCCTGCCTCAGCCACCTGAGTGTTGGAATTACATATATCGACACATCCAGCTGTTTGTACATCTTCTGACACTAAGACCTGCTATCCTAGAAGGCAGAAGGCTAAATTGGGAAACTTGTATTTGGGGAGCTGGCTCTCTTAAACTTCCCTGAGTCTCTACTTATAAAACTGGAGGCATGAGCCTGATTATCCCCATTGCTTCTCCTACCTCTGACAGTGCTCAACTGTGTTTGCAAAAAATCCTGTGTTAACAGTAGGCAAATGAAGAGGAACCATTAAAACTTGAAAGAAGAAAAGAAAGGGCTAGTTTTTAATGACAAGTAGTAAATATCTGGAGCTTATTTTTTTTAACTGAGGTAAAAAAAATTCAGAAAGGTAAATCTTGTAACTGATCATTAAGAGACCGAGGGACATTCAGATACCAGGTATTGAATCTTTTGTGGTTGTTATCACAGAGGACAAGGGTGCTCTTGTATAAACTATCCCTTGGTACTGATACTGGGGACAGAGCATAAATCTAGACATAATGTAAGTAGTTCAGTGCAAGGAGCACAGGCCCTAGAGCCAAACAAGTGAGGAATATTTCCAACCCCACCACCACCTTGCCAGTTGTGTCCCTGAGCAAGTTATTTAAATGTCAGTTTCCTTCACTATAAGGTGGGGATAATAACAGCATATTTCTTAGCTGAGATTGGGTAGCTAAGACCCCTCATAAAGCTCATTCAGTTTCCTTACATCTCAACTTTATTCGGCATGTTCTCAACCTATGGTGAGAGTACCACAAGTAAGAAGGCATGGTGGAGTAGTGGAATGTTGTGACTTTTTAAGTTACAAAAATCTGAAATTCCTAAAATATTCTTAGCATTTTGCTTTGTGCACAAAATCTGAACACAGGTAATTTTCCCTTTTCATTTATTACTGCAAAAATATGAGGTTTTAATGGTACAAGTTTCAAATTAAGCAATCTTTTCAAGAATGCATTTCCATACACAAAATGCAGCACTCCAGGAATGCTGGTCTTCAACTGGTGCTGTGCCTTGCTCCTACCAAAGACACTTAGTACATGGCATCGGTCTCATCTAGATGGAACACCTGGCCAGAACTTTTGTTTCTACTTGATATGTGATGAAAACTGAGACACAGACAAATTAAATCCCTTGGCAAATGTTGAGCACTTTATTTATATCATCCAGCTAGACCTGTTTCTCCACCCAAAGGCTTGGCACTGTATCTACAAATATTTTCCTCCTTTTGAAACTTATGACTGTTTTGGAACCTAGACACCATTCTATCATGATTGCCTTCCCCTCATCCTGGCAATGCTCTTACCTGTGTTGTAAAAGATGGTTGACTCAATGGTGCAGTTTTTGAAATAGGTATCAGTAGAAGTGACATCTTCGAAATAACACTCGTCAAAAAAGGTGTCCTCAAAGAGTACGTGTTTAAAGTACATCTTTGTGAACCTGTGGGAAAAATGTTAGGCCCTGAATATTCCTTCCAGGCAAAAAAAGAGGTTGAGATCAAAACAGGAAATATAGAGGGGCAAAAACAAGAAGTACCACATAACAAAATGTGCTGAAATGTTATTTTCAACCAAGACTAGCTCCCCATTTCTTAGCCATTTATTTGTTACTGGGGAAGGGCATTGGGAGGATGGAAACCTGTATCTAGTCCAGGCATGTAGGAGGGACTCTACACTAACTTGGTGATTCCCAAATGTAGGTCATGGATTATCTACATCAGAATCTCAGAAGCGTGAAATTATATGAGAAGAAAATATAGATGACACCTCACTTTTTCAGGAGCCTTAAAAAACATGTGGGTCTCTAGGCTTCTCCTGGGTCTGGAAGCAACATAGATTTGAAGGCCTAAACTCTTCATTTTTTAAATTGCTCCAACATTGATGTTGGAAAATAAACACTTTCATCCATCTCAAGGGTAGAAATTAATCCATGAAACTCTGGGGAACAACTCTGCAAAATTTAAAATGCACATTTCCTCTGGTCTAGGGATACCATCTCGAGAATTTGTCCCACATGGATTTGTTCACATATTCAAAGAGACACATCCACTCATCTTCACTACAACACAGCTTAAAACAGTAACACATGCTTTCCTGCATGCACAAATATACACGTACATACACATATGCATACATGCTAAGTCAACAAATGCCATACAATAAAATTTCACATATCCATTACAGGAATTGAGATAGAGTCATATGTGTTAGTGTACATATTCAGGTGGAGATGTAGTATAAAGTGTAAGCATGTGACCATTCATGAGAAAGGGCAAGATACACACAATTCCAAATGTATCAGTAGAGTTACACAACAAACTGGAAGCAGTGTGTTCAGAGGAGATGCAGTGGAAGTAGAAATGAGATTAACTTTCTTTGCACTTTATACCAAGTGTGTGCATTGCATTTTTCACTTAAAAATTCAGTGAAGAAAAAGGCAGTTACATGGCTATGAAGTACAACCACATTTGGGAGCCACCAGCACTACTCCAAGTCCTGCATTAAGTTAGAGAGGAAGAAAAATATTACGCATTTCAAATCTACGTCACACACATTAACATCATTCTCTGTTATTGGTCGAACTTCTAGCCTGGGAGCTTTTGGCTGTGTTTTCATTTGTGAGTAATCACAGTCTGTTCATTCATTGATTGATGTATCCAGCCTTCAGTAAACACCTAATGAACATGCTACTAGGTGCTATGAGTACAGAGAGGAAAGTCACAGCTCCAGCCCTCCAGTCTAACTGGGAAAATGGAGCTATAATCCAATGGGACTCACAGGGCTGGAGATGGTACAGCGTGCTCAGGGTCACTGTTCCGTTTCAGAGACCTGAGATAATTTGCTCCCTGACCATATTTCACAGCCAGTGATCAACATCTCTCATAGCATACTGTGTCCTGCTCGAGCCTTCACCCAGAACCACCTGTCATTAACTTTTGCAAAAGATCTACCATCCCACAAGGCTAGCAAGTGCTTGTCAAAGGGAGATGGCAGAATGAAGCTATCCATAGAGATGCACTTTCCCAACACTCTGGAGGCTATGGCAGGAGGATCACCATTTGGAAGCCAGCCTAGGCTACTACATAAAGAGTTCAAAGCCACTCTGAGCTACATGGCAAGACCCTATCCCCAAAACAAAAACAAAAACAACCAAACAAAAAAGATGCAATATTCTTTACTCTAATCTAGACTTCTCTAACCACAATCACCAAGGCAGACCTCAGATTATTATACTTCCAAAAATCTGAGAATCATTACTCTAGAAATCAGAATATTTTGAGTAACCTTTCTCAGGGACAATTTTACTACAGATTTTTAAATGCAGTAGAAGTTTCTAAAAGCTGCTGTGAACTCTTCTGGTTTCCATTAAGAAACTAATTGGTAAACCTTTTATTACAGAAAGATGTTTATGATTTTAAAATTTGCATGCCAGATATATTTACTCAGGACAGCTATTCCTGGAGATTGTCTCAGGCCTTTGCCTTTCTTAATATATCTTTC
This sequence comes from Hydrochoerus hydrochaeris, assembly GCA_004027455.1. Classification (NCBI taxonomy): domain Eukaryota; kingdom Metazoa; phylum Chordata; class Mammalia; order Rodentia; family Hydrochaeridae; genus Hydrochoerus; species Hydrochoerus hydrochaeris. The sequence continues at coordinate 18,078 of PVLA01005764.1, read as the reverse complement.
TCTTTAATATGATAATAATAAGCTGGCAATTTGGCTTTCAGTGATATTTTAATATTCTTCCAAGGGTGGGTGAGAAATCTGAGCCATACATCATAAATGAGCCTGACTCGGGCAGACCTTCAAATGTATCCCTAAGTGGATTATAAAAAGCCAAAATTATAAGGGAAGAGATAAAAAGAGAAAGGGCCAACACATATTTTATGAATCTTTATATAAATCATCTCCTCCACTCTCTAACTTATATACCAAAGTGATCCAAGATTCTTCAATCAGGAGAATTCAGAGACTGAAAGAAAAATTACCAGAAGTATAGGAGTCTTGCAGAAATTTTCCCTTCAGGAATGAGAAGCCATCAGTGATCCAAGGTCTAGGACAGAATTAATACTTCATTTCAGTTACCCCTAGACCTAGTTCTTAGTCTACCAAGTGACCTGAAGTACAGCAAAGTCATCTTTATAAAGTCATCATGATCTAGGCTTCCTGGTATAACCTGCAAGAAACTTAGTCTAATTAAGGAGATAATAAAGAAAACCATACATTAAAATACAGCAAGATGATGATCAGGATGGAGGTACACAATCCCATCACCTCAAAGGGCACACTTGAGACCCATGAGATGTATATCCTATAGGGCAAGAAAATGTCTTGTCCTATAGGGCAAGAGTAGGGCATTCCAGGTCCTGTGCACCCATTAATTAACTTTTTATTAAGTACAGCATTCTCTTTCAGAGAGAAAATAACTAAAGATATGTCTCCCCAAACGCTACACCTTTCCATGCCCTACTGCAACAAGACAAAGCACAGCAAAATGAGATAAAGGCCTTTAAAAAAGGGGTGGGGCCCCACTTCTGACATGTTAACATATCAGCTCCAAGCTCCAGCAAAACAAGAAGACCATTCATTTTAGAGAAGAAATACTTGGGGCTAGTTTGCTTAAAGAATAGAGGAAGTAGGGTCTGGGGATTTAGCTTAGCTGTATAAGCGCCTGCCTGGCATGCATGAGGTCATGAGTCTGGTCCCTGGGTACCAAAATAATAAATAAATAAATAAATAAATAAATAAATAAAAAGAAATAGAGGGAACAAACTCATTTCCTAGTGCTCTATATCACTTGCCACGTTCTTCACAATTACGCTTCGGGCCTGTACCCAACTCCAACAGCACTTCCATAAAATAAAGAGATCAACTTGCAGCTCTTAACCAACAAGCAATCAGAGCAATTTCAGAGTCTGCTCTGCTCCCTAGGCCTGCCTTTAAAAATCCATAAAACAGGGGTACTGAGGAGATGGATTTTCCCAGCCGCAGTGTATGACTCCGTAAATATAGAGTACTTTCACTGTCCATATCCCCGAGGAAGAAATAAATGAGTGGCCTTAGGAAGTGGCTGTCTTTCCCATATACTGAACTATTACTTCATGGAGAACCACAGAATGTCCTCCCCTGGTGCCAATGTCAGTCAAATACTGTCTCTAAGGGCATGGTGAACCTGCCAGTAATACCAGCTTCTTTTGCTCCTTTACAATCAGGTTTCCCAAATGTAAAAACCACAATACCTCATGTCATCATCTTCACAAAGATTCTACCACATTACTGCATTTTGGAATAAAAACTGAAGTAAAATCTAAAGAACAGAGCATAAGGCAAAAAGGGAACTAATAAAGATAAAAGCATTTACTAAATTAACAATGGAAAATTAGAATTTGTATATAAATATAGTCATATACATCCTAAATAAAACACTAATTGCTCAAATCTGGAAATGATCCAAAATCCCTTCAACTGATAAACAAAACACAGTGGTACATTCACAACATGGAAATGTAATACAACTCCACAATAAAAATACACAACTGCTATCCATAAAGCAATATAAAGCCAAGTGCATTATACTAAATAAAAGAATCAAGTTCCAAGGGCTTCATGTTACAGGATTCCATTTATAGAACATCAAAAAGAGCACAGGTAGCCTGGCATGCTGGTACACAGCTGTAATCCTAGCACTCTGGAAGGCTGAGGCAAGAGGGTTGAAAGTTTGAGGCCAGCCTGGGCAACTTAGCAACTTAGCAAGACCTTGTCGCAAGTTTGTTGTTGTTGTTTTTTTTAAACTCAGTGTGAAACCCTGGCTTCAAGCCTCAGTACTCCAAAAAAAAAGGGGAAGTAGGAGGGAAAGTGGAAAAAGGAGGAAGAAGAAGAAGAAGAAGAAGAAGGAAGAGGAGGAGAAAGGAGAGTGGTGGGGAACTGACAGACCAGAGAAAGAAGGCTTACAAAACGGCATGAGGAGACTGAGTGAGGAATGGAATTGTTCTGTATCTTTATGATGGTGGTGGTTACATGATTGCATGTATTTGTCAAAACTCACAGAAGTGTACACCAAAAGGGTGAATTTTATTGTAAACTATACCTTGATTAAAAATATAGAAGTCCTAACAGATTTCTAAGGTAATTATAGTTACAACAAAATTCAAGCCAAATTCAATTACTGACTAGTTTGACTCAATATCTCTGCATACTATAAAACAAAAGGAAAACCATTTCTAAGGCTTAGATGTCTGACTTGCAACCAAAAATTACAACACGCACAAAAAAGCAAGGATGAAACATATCAAAACATAGCAATTTACTAAATGAACTATGATGTAAATATGAGCAGATTCAGGCAGGGAATTTAATATACTTACTAGAATAGTTGGGGAATTCCAATAGAGAGATGAACACTGTGAGAATGAGTCAAATGAAAATTCTAGGACATTTTTTAAATACAGTAACATAGATTGAGAATGCATTTGATACTCATTGCTAGACTCATCATTCAAAAAGAAGGAATTACTGAAATTACCTGTAACTCAAGAGAAATAACCAAACCTGAAACACAAAGAGAAAAAAACTGAGAGGACAAAAAAGAGCATCTAAGGGCCAGAGAAAAATATCAAAAGGGGAATTCAAAGAGGAAAAGGGCGAATTTGACAGAAGAAATATTTAAATAGATTATGGCAAAAGTAGTTCCATAAAGTAATGAGACAGATCAAACCATAAGTCCAAGAAACTCAGAGAATCTGAAGCAGAGTAAAAACCAGAAGGGAAAAGAGAATGAGGAAAAAAAGGAGGACAAGGAAAGGGACAAAATGTATGACATGTAAACAGCTGAACAACAAATATAAAACAAAAATGTCTACAGGAGCAGGAAAAGATCATGTTACACATGAGTATCTCATGAGAACTGTGCGAGCCAGAAAGTCCTTTACTTGGTGATTCCACTTCTAGGTATACAAGATACAAAAATTCTTCTATAAGAATATTTTTGTAGCACTATCTTTACTAGCAAAAAAATCAGCCATTTAATATCCAGGAAAAAGAAAACAAAAGAATTATGAAAATTATATCTAATGAAATTTAAATTAAATTAGATGAATTACATAACATGGAAAATTCTCAAAATACTAATTTTATACAAAAAACAAGCGCATAATACATTAATTAGTATATCTATATATAATGGAATACAGCATTTATCTAAAATTTGAAAAAACTACTGTGCAATGTTTATAGATATCTAAGTTTAGAAAAAAATACAAAAATATGCATGAATGTAAAGCAACAACTTATGGTAGTGGTAACCATTTACTCTGCAGAGGGAGAGGAACAGTATCAAGGATGTTAACACAGGGCTGGAGATTTAGCTCAGCAGCATAAGCACCTGCCTGGAAAGCACAAGGTCATGAGTTCAATTCCCAGTACCAAAAAAAAAAAAAGAATGCTAACACAATGGGCCAGGATGCATGAGGCCCTGGGATCTACTCCCAGCACCAAAAGTAGAAAAAAAAAAAAAGGACGAGACAAGTAGGAAAGAAGAAGGTAAGGAAGGTAGGAAAAAAGAAAGGAAGAAAGGCAGCTTTAACACAGTCAATTGATTTTAAAATGTACCACCGTGTACTACACAAAGTGCTCTGAATATTATTATTTATACTGTTCCTCTGATCTCTGCAAATTTGAAATATTTCACACTAAAAATAGAGAAGAAAGGAAGCAAAGCAATAGTTATTTGCAGATGACAGTGTTAGGCAGGTCGTTAGACATCAGTGGGCCTGAGGGACAGAAGGGAACCCAAAACTGCATCCATTGCCAGTTAAGAAAAGAAATAAAGACGTCAATGTGTAATGTGTTTATAACCACTGCTGAGGGCTCAGGTCCAAAGCCATCCCCCAGAGCACCATGATATCTGAAGGTTACATTTGTACACCTTCCTTCTGACTCCCGGTCACCTGGCATGTGACTCAGGATCAAGGCACCCTGCATTCCCAGCTGCCAGAGCTCATAGACCCAATGATACAGGAAAGCAGATGTTTTTTCAGGACTTCCTGTCTTAGGCTGGGGTCTGGTTTAAATTAAGAATTTAGCTTTTCTAAGTTTCTTATATGATGATAGCTCCTGAGCAAATGATGACCATATTAAAAAGGACACAAGACATTCTGCAATTCCTAAATGACTTCTAAGTAAAACGGTGACCAACATCATAATTATCCCAGCTCCCTAGGCCCCAAGAGTAACTCCTGAGTGCAAAAAAATGTATCCAAACTCATGCTGGGGATGGATGCCTTAGTGGCACTGTCCGCCTGCTACTTGAAATTGTGACTCTCTATATATGTGCTTTAAAATAAATTCTACCTATACTTCTGTATGTCCTGATGAATTCTTTCACCAAGGCCACAAAGAACCAAGGACCAAGAAAATGAGAGTGGTTCCTCCCTGCTCACGACCTGCTTTCTTGGTAACAATAGGATTACATAACAATAACAAGAAGAAGCCTATTGAAACAAACAAAAGAGTTCAGTTGGACAATCAGAATCAAAAATCAGTAGCGGTCCTGTTTATTTTCATATGCAAATAATATGTACAATCTTCATGTGAAAATGGTTGACAGGGTAAAAGCAAACCATTTTCAGTGGCTAATCAAGGTATAAAATATCCAGGAAGACTCCCAACAAGAACATACAGGACTTATGAAAGCCATAATTTTTACGGAAAAATTCCACTCTGAAATAACATTCCACATCAATATTGTCATTTTCAAATGCAAGGTCTAAGGCTTGAGCAGTTCAGAGATTTGCCCAGAGGAGCTCAGTGAGTAATTGACCATCATGGCTGGAACTCAGCTCTCCCTTCTCAGATCTAGAAGCCAGAAGTACCTTTGCTCATTGCTAATGTTTGATATTTTTAAGCAAATTTACTATGCAGTAAGTTGGGAAAAAATATGTAGCCTTATTTTTACTTCACTAAAGGACCCTTCATTCAGTGATTCTATGTCTAGGTATACAAACTACAAAAATTCTTTCATAATAAGATTTTGTAGCATTATTTTTAAATCAAAGAAAACTGTCAGTTATTCAAACACCCTACGGGTAACATTTCAATGTGAAGTCAACCTTCTTTTTTGCAGCTGTACTTCATTTGTTTTCTCTCTGTACTTACCCTGCATCCTGCTACCCTATAGATCCTATTTTAAAGCTAAATCTTGTAAATTTTTATTTTTGTTTTGAGCTACTTACCTCCAGCTTTTTCAAAGGAACTCAAGAAAGCTCTTCTATTCTTCACTGAAAAATCATCTGTGTAGACAGTAATGCTTTCCCGTTGGAAGTTCCAACTCAGAATGCTCAAAACACATCAACTTCCCTTTCAGGTATAAGGAAACCCAAGGATTAGGGCACTACTTCCAGGTCATGACCTATCTCAGATAGGAATTAGGCACATCTCCTGATGTCCAAAGAGCTCTAAGTCAGGAAGCACTCTACCCTCATTTTAATCCTCGCAGAAGCCAGCCCTGCCAAATAGATTTTTTTTCCCAGCAGGAGAGGGTATGTTAACTAATTGGTACAAACTTTGGGATGAAAACTGACCCTGATTTTAATTAAAACTAAGTGAAACCTGACCTGACATTTGGCTCAAGATATAAAACATGAACTTATTCTTTTCCCTGTCTTGCACTTTCTAAAAAAAAAAAAAAAAAAACTCACAAATTATGAAACAAAAAGTGTATGGAAACCAGGTCCCATGAGAGATAGCAGGAGGAGGCACATGATGCTTTGGGAACAGGTCAGAACCAGTCTGTACACTTTTGTTCCTTCTTGAGAACAAAGTAATCAGTTTACAATGGGGCAAGGCAGTGGTTTCCACAGGATTTCCTTCATTGACCAATCAGTGAAATCTAAAGCTCTGTCTACACAGACATCCTTCCCAATAAAATACATAATGTTCATCTAAATCTTAAAGGAGCAAAGTGTGGAAGACGGTAAGGGGAAATACTGACACAGAGAAATGCCCTAAGGAGGCTAAACACAGCTGGTTATTCTTGCTTGACTTCAGGTTTGAGGTTTTCCAAAACAAAGCGTAGTCCCTTCATGACCAGCAGATGGCAGGACAACTCAAGAAAAGAAACAGCGCAGTTCTTAAATTTCAAACCTACCCAGCCCAAGGGAGAAAACACTCTTTTTGTTCATTTTACAAGGTGGAAAAATCATGAGCTCCAAGTTAGAGTGGTTTTAGTATGCACTGGCTAAAAACACATATAACAAAAGTTACAATTCATTCAGTATAACTGTGAAGGGATTCACGTTTTAATAATCACACAAAAACATCTACATGTATTTGAAACACAGAGATAGGGTAGCGCAAGTATGAAAAGAATATTTACATCTACTCTCAGGGTGATCCTCGGGTGCCTATATATTCCCAGATCCTTGGCAATGACACTGTAGTCCCAGGGGTCCTGCATCCATGAGTTGGGACCACTGCTCGCATCAGCCTTTGCTGCCCACCCCCATTTCTACCCAGAGGGGTGCTGACAGCTTGGGAACACTGAGAAAAGGTAAAAGGACAGAGTGGACCAAAAATCCCTACTTCTCCTTGAGTCTTAGAACTCTAAAATACCTGTTATAAATTATAAGGGTGCTAACACTGGGATGAGCTTTCCAAAGGCAGAAAACATGGTGCAAGTCAGCGCCTCTGTGGAAATGGAAAGTTTCCCAGGGGGACAACATTTGCAGTGACAATATGTGCAGGACATTGTTTGCAGTTGTTTCTATTCTATTATCTACGCAACCTTGAACAAGTTACTCAGTCGTGTTTCCCCACCTGTAAAGTAGTATATTTCTGACTTCTTGCTGTATTTGGGTGGATGACACGGGGTGATTTATGTGAGGCTCTTAAAGCAGTGGCTGGCACACAGAAGGGCTGAATAATGCTGGCTTCTGTGGTCTGGATTACTGGCATCGTGGGTATTGTTGTTACTGTCCTTATTTTCCATATCATAATAGAGTATGACTGAAGATTGGGAGCTTCATAAATGAAGTTTCCCTGAGTGAATTAATCTCTGCGGGGATTGGTGCCCCGTGATTTTCAACATTTCCAAACTGATCGGGCAAAGGAAGAGCAGCATTTGTTCCTTGGCATGTCAGTGCCCCATCTCCTGACTCTAATACTAAAGAGCTCCAAGGATGGAGCACCCTTCACTTTCTACCACCCCAGCATGGGAGCTGCCATCCCTGAGGCAGCCATTTGGCAGGTTACAGGGACTCTGAGCATCTATTCACGGGATTTATGGAAGTTAGGACAAATGCATAGATGTTTGCCACCGAGATTCAGCATTTTTTAAAATGTGGAAGACTTTTGTTTCTCAAAATTTCTGGAAGATTTTTGTTTCTGTGGGCTTTTTGGCTGTTGTTATCCACTTTTTTGTTGCTGTTTTATTTTGCTTGAATAAAACATTAAAAGTCTTTCACTGTGAGTAAGTGAATGAATGAATGAATGAATAAATAAATAAATAAATAAATAAATCATTCTGAAAATGGGGACTCTGTGTCCAATGATACTCGGTCCTAAAACTTCCTTCTGGAAGGACTCATACTGGAAAGACAGATAGTCATCCTTTGATTTCACTCTCCCCAAACAACAAGGAGCCTCTGCTATGGTGTGGCCTGTCAGAGAAAGACAGACAGATGGGAACAGGGGTTCCTAGGCCTCCTTCAGCCATGCATCCCCCTCTCGCTGTTGTTGGCCATCCCAACACATGAGCGGGGACTTTCATGAAACACCAGACACCAACGGAGGAAAAACAGCGTGGCCTGGAGTAAATGAAGCCGATGTCCTCCCTGATCCACTGTGGCACTGGCCAAGTGAGTCTTCGGACAAGCAGGCCGGACCACCCAAGTCATTGTTCCCAGGTCCAGGAAGAGGAGGGATAAAATAGACTTCAGAGGCAGCCCCAACAGTGTAAGGACTCTTCTAACACACCGTGGCTTTCCTCCTTTGGACAGCTCTCCTGACTAACAACAGAACACACTGATTCACCCTGCAGCATGAAGGCAGATGGTAGAATAGCAAAGGGTGGAAGCATAATAGTCACAGCATGGAAATGCTCTTCGAGTAAAAGAAAAAGCTCAACAGTTGGTCGCAGATTGCTTCAGGGACCTCTGACGTAAGAGCTCTGAGTCCTTCAATTTCTGGTGACACCACATGGCCTATGGTCACTCACATACTTATTACTCACAACTCAAAAGGCTGGCCAAGTAGAGCTAACGAAGGTGACCAGGGGCAGGCATGGTAAAACACAGCTGTAAACCCAGCACTCAGGGAGGCTGAGGCAGGAGGATAGCAAGTTTGATCCCAGCCTGGGCAACTTAGCAACTTAGTGAGTCCCTGTCTCAAAATTAAAAAAACAAAAGTAAAACCTTAAAAAGGGCTGGGATGTAGCTCAGTGTGAACATCTTCTCAGGTTCAGTCTCTAAGAAAGAAGGAGAAGGAGCCTGCAGATGTGCCTGTGTACAGCTGAGTGACAAGTGTCGCACCATAAATGGAATACAGCTTTCTGTTCCTCACCACGAAAGAGTCCAGGTCTCAGGAAAGATGGTCCAACTGACTGTCCTCAGTCATATGTAACCTCCTTGGATGAACAGTCCATAGAGAGAAGAGCAGGAGGAAGAAGGGACCAGTACAATACAGAGCAACTCCCTGGAGAATGACTGTGTCACCCCCAGACAGGCTGTGATGACAGCGACAGCACTCACGCCCATCATGTGGAATTCTTGTCTCTCCCAAGAACTGTCCCCAAACTGCCACCCTGCTCTGAAGGAAGCCCGTGGTCACACACTTACTTGTCATTCACGAGTTTCCCATGTTGGTGAATCTGGTTTTCCATCGTGAAGTTGATGGTGGCACCATACACGTGCTCACCAAAAAACACCTTCATTTTAGACTTGTATTCTTCATCTTGAAAATACCGGATCATGTCAGGGAACCAAACTATCAGACCGTAATAGCTGGAACAGAGAAGAAGACAGTGCCTGAACAGCAGGGCCATGATCAGTTCCTTCACAACCAGAGCCTGCGCTGCTGGCTGGATGTGGATCAGACACTTTCAACATATTCATTGGGTTCACTATCAGAAAATACAACCATTGATCACAGTAATATAGCTAAGAAAAAATTGTGAACATCTTCATAGATGCTGACAAGGCCTTTGATTAAAAAAAAAAATTCACTGCTGGGCTCTGGGTGTAGCTCAATGGCAGAGCAACTGCCTTGATGCAGGAGGTCCTGGGTTCCACCCTCAGTACCAAAAACAATCATTCCAGTAGACTATGGATTGTCAACATTTCCTCACCACATACAAAGTACATGTCTCAGCTCAAAGACCAGAATCTTTGTGAACAGGGAAACACTAAGGATATTCCCACTAGCATTAGGACCAAGACAAGGTATCCATTGTCATCATTACTGTTTAACACCATCTTGTAGGTCTTAGCCAGCTCAGATGAGAGAAAAAAGTAGCAATATAAACTTGCAGCGCAACAGACAAAACTATCTCTCTTTGCAGGTGATAGGATTTTGTACCTGGAAAACTCAAGATAACCCATTCCAAAAAAACATACATTAAACATATGAAAAAGACACTTAGTCCTACTTAGAATCAGGACAATATGAATTAAAAATATACCATTCTCAGCTACCAGATTGTCAAAAACCCAAAGTTTGCTAAAACACTCTGTTGGGGAATCTGTAGACTAACAGGTGCTTTCAGAAACTGCTGGGGAAAGGACTCAATTGTATGATACCATATGGAGAGGAACGCATTGGTGCCTAAAAATATCACATTCTCATTTACCCCTTTTACCAAGAATCTATTCCACTGATAAATCAACCCACAAACACAGTGACTCATTGTGACACCGCTTGCAGCCGCAAAGGTCTAGAAACCTCCCAGGTGACTAGCGAGGAAGCCTGGGGAACAGGAGATGCAATGTGACACTAGGTGCCAGGGCCACGCCACTGTAAGAAAAATAAAGAAACCTCAATGCACTGGCATGAGGAGACTTCAGATTAGATCATTAAGTGCAAAAGTTAAATGGAAATGCGTCCCTTCAAAGAAGAAAAGGAAGAAGATACAAGAATGTATATATAAATATATATATGTGCATATATTACATATATAATTACATATATGTAATTATTTGGTTGCTGTTGCAAAAAGAAATCACAGGAATGATAAATAGGAAAATAAAAGGTCATTATGCACAGGAGGCAGAAGGGAATGGGTGGAGAGAGAAGGGATGAACGTGTGGTTTCTCTGTTGTTTCAACATTGGAAATGTATTACCTACTCCATGAAATGAAATTAAACATAATTAGATGTAAGTAAAACATTTTTAAAACTGCAGTGAGTTGAATACTAATGTTGGTCATATCTGGCTTCTGGAATGTTCTCTGTCAGCTGGACTTGAGTGACTTAAGGAGAGCAAGTTAGCAGCAGGTACAATGCTTTCACTTGCCTGGGTCTAGAGGGCCAGGTCTCCACACACAGGCACTAGAGCACATGAGGTCTCCCCATGTGCCCCCCATAATTGCAGAGGTCATTACAGCCCATTAACTTTCCTGGGGTGAGGGAGGGTATGTTTTAGACACAGGCAGTGGTGAACAAAGTAATTTCACAGATGGAAGTTTAAAATCTTGTTAGTGCTTCCTGGTTGGCAATTACAATTTATTGAATACTTCTTATATGTCAGAAACTATTGTAAAAACTTTATATACACAGTAAAGCAGCCCTGTGACACTATAAACAGACTCCAAAATCCATATAGAAAGAAAAGATCCTATTATCTGGAAATTAACGTGGTGGCTGGCTGAGTACAAGCATGCAGCTTCAGAAAGGAGGAAGCTAATCACACACTGAATTATAGCTTCTTTTCTGTATTGTAGGATACAGTATTGCAGAGGCTCACTGTTCTGTGTCTCATATTCTCATCAATGCTGGTGATTGCCTACAAGCACTCACTCCCAGCTTTCTCCTTTGCAAACAGAAACTTCAATCTATTTAGGTATCAACCCTTAAGAAAGGTACCAGTATCTTCAGCTTGGAGGTAAATCCTGCTTAGTCTAAAACCACTGGAAAATCCCATCTCCTTTGTCTGGGATGAGTTTAGCCATGGGCTCATGACCACTTTCAACTATGGCAACAGAAAGGAAAGCTGGCTGGAGGGAGCTGAGAAAAGTTCACTTGGTGTTAAAAAGAAAGCTCAATATTAACATTGGCTAACAAAAGCAACGAGCTAATGATCACCAATCAGCAATCATTAACCAGGTGTACTTGTTGCTTAACTTCTGCTTGGGGGGGTCCTAGGCGTCCTCACTACCCAGACAAATGGTCACTATGTGAGGCGATGGACATGGTGACTAGCTCAGGATGGCCATTACTTCTCAATGTATTTGTATATCGAAACATTAAGTTGCACACCTTAAATACGTACAATTTTTATTTTCCAATTATACTTCAATATGGACAGGAGAGGAAGCCTCTTTCTCCTTGAAACATGGTACCCCTTGTCACAGGATGCCAAGCGCCTGGCAGTCACTATGAGAACAAGCCTGAGGCTGGACTCTTCCTACAACCTGCTTTACTAGAAATTCATGTTACAATGCAAACTCTCCTCTTAGAGAAGCCACCAGAAGACGTTGCCCAATATTTACAGCCAGTAGCGCCCACACTGACACAAGTTATATGAATCCTCCGTGTGGAAACAGGGCAACTAAGACACAGAAAAAGTAAGGGACTCGAGCAAGATGGAACTCACCTAAGGGCCATAGTAAACCAGACCACAGCCAGAATCAGGGTGTTCATTCTGTAGGGCCCCATCACACAGTACAGAGCATTATCCCAAACCTGAAACCCAGACCAGAGAAGAATGGTTAAAGGAAGGAACATGTGTCTTAGAAACTCATCCTTCCGGTTTTCTGACAAACTTCCCAGGATCCACTGGAGAGAATAGGCAACCCATCATCTCCCTGAGCAGCCCCTAAGAAGCTGTCACTTCTTGCTTGCCCCATACTCCAACAGGCTTTTCCCCTGTGAGCATGATATTTCACAAATGGGACCAAAGCAAACTGGAGTAGTGAGTTCTCCCCATCCATGGGTGAGGCCAATATCCAAATGTTTATTAACAAAATGTCACAGACACCTCCCACCTCAACAGTCGCCTTGCTCCTTCCTTGCAAGAGCCAGTGTTCTGGAGAAAGTACATCGCCCACTGTAAAGAATCTTCCCCCCAAAATCACTAAAACCTTTAGGATCTATTGATTTATTTCACTCCCTTCTTCCTGCTTGTAGGTCACTTAACAAGTCACTAGAGAAAAGGATGTTTCCTCAGACTAGTCAACAGCCTTAAGAAAGAAAACCAAAGGCAACACGAAAGAGTTTAGAGTGTGTAAACCTCAGAGATGCTCAGAAAGATACAGGCAAACAGGGTCTAGGACACAAACATCCCTGGCCAGAGCTGCTTCTCACCATGCTGCCTTAGGCTGATGAGGGGACTTGATGACACCTGAGGGTACTTTAGGATACTTAATGAGGGTAATGCACCTGTTAATGTTACAGACACCCATAGAGCCACCCTCCCAAATCATACCTGCTTAAAAGTGGTCTTGAATCTGACCAGCCAGCGCTGATACCAAGTTCCTGTCGAACTTTGGATCTCAATGAATTCATCCATCTGCTTGGGAGTTTTGATGTGGGAAACCTGAAAAGCAAAGATGGGCTAGAGCTGGGGTCCACATTCTTTTTGGCATGAGGCACTGGTTTCATGGAATTTTTTTTCATGAATGGGGATTGGGAAGGGGATGAACAACATTGATTCAGGAGCATTACATTTATTGTCCATTTTATTTCTTTTATTATTACATTAGAGTCTCATAACAAGGAACCTAGATCTTACAAGTAGTTCCTAGTAGGTTTGCACTCCTATGAGAATCTAATACCATCACTGACCTAACAGGGCGTGGAGCCCAGGAGCCTTAAATACGGATAAATCTTTGAGTGCTTGCCACACTCCCTCCTGCTCTGCGACCCAATTCCTGACAAGCCAGGGACAGGTATCAGACCATGGCCACTGAGCCAGGGAGTCCCAACTCCACTTTGTCTTCAGAATCTTGGATATTTAGTTTAATATAATTGACTTTTTAAAAACTTTTTTAGGCAAGGGGACTAGCCCATGGCCTTAACCACAGGCACACACAGTAACTCTTACATCTTTTTCAGCTGGATATGTCCCATTGGGAAAAACTGTACCAGAATTTTTTCACCAAATCGTGCCTTTGGGAAATTTACATCGGTGGCTCCATAACATACTGGTTTCCCATTATATCTGCTTCACCTACAGTAAAATTTACGTCACATTGAAATTCACAATATTCTTCTCAGGTCAATGGAAAAGTGTTCTCAGAAAATTTCAGACACGGTGTCCAGCATTTCCTCCAACAAACCTTCCATCTAGGAATTAAACAATGAGTCATGTAAGCCTCTCTCTTTCTTCACCAAAGGATTGAGAAAATGAGGACACAAAGGAAGAGAAATAAAAAATGGGTCAGATAACACACAGGGAGAAAACCAGTCCTGGATACAGATACAGTATCTGACTCACTGTTGCCTGAACACCATCTGAAGGAGCTCAGGTATCCATCTCTCCCCTCTGCCCATGGAGTCCCGAGAATCAAGAGGGGTGGCCACCCCGAAGGATGTGGTAAAAGCAGAGGCTTTTTCCCTGAAGTGGCATATCTGTGAGCGTGCTGTGAGTCCCCTGGGCTTGTCCAGCCACTCCTGGGACCAAGGTTTGCAGAGCCTCTTTCGCCGGAGGCTGGGCAAGGATACCTGAGGGCAAGCCTGGAGCCTGGGTTTCTATTGATCCAACAGATACCTCACACCCCAGCTCCCAGAAAGGAGGCCAGAGCAAAGACTGACACCAAGCCACAAAGCCCCTTGAAAACCACACTGCAAATTACTCAAATGCAAATTATATTCTTTGCTCCTTAGTAAAAATAACAGCCCATTCCCTAGGGATTTGGGAGTGGGTGTGTTGACAACTTCTGGCACACTCTAATTTACAATTAATTAGAAAGCTTGTCTATGATTCCATCTAGATTAGCATATGTCCTGTCCCCTCCCCCAAGCCCTGCAAAACACAGGTGCTCAGCAGAAGGCTTCTATGCCCTCCCTTCTACAGGCTTCTCTGGGGACACCTGCCAGGTGGCTGTTCACAAGCTGGACAGACGGTGAGGGAAGCTGGTGGAACCCAGGCCTCATTGTGAAAGCAAGGAGGGAGGTACACAGAATTACTTGCAGATTCCTTAAGTGGGATTCTGACGACATCCTTCTTGGGCTGCTGAGTGAATTTAAGAGTTATCCTATAGATAACTCCATCCAGGTGCACGGAGAATTTACCTGACTGCTGCCAATCACAGGTCAGCTATCTGAGGTCACTCAGCATTTCTATTTCTTCCTTCATTCCTTCCTTTCTTCTGTTTCTTTTCCTTTCCTTCCTCTCTCTCCCCACCTCATTCCTTCCTTTTCTTTTCTTTTCTTTTCTTTTCCTGGCCCACCATGTTACCTCTTCTACATAATTCATAAACCATCAAGTCATCATGGAATACTGATCCCACACCATCTTAGTTCCATTTCCAACTTGGTAAAAACTATTAAAAGCAGAACTCATATCTAAGACCCAGAATGTGGGTTGGGATAAGACACAATTCCAACCCTGAATATCCCCCTAGTCTCTGATTTCTGCCTGGGTTTTTTTTCCCAGGAAGTGCTTCCATCCTTACATAAGTAACTTGGGTCATGGGATAAAAGGTTTACCTTTCATCTTTGGAAATAGGAGTTTTTAATTAGGCTTATTCCTCAACATTAGGCTACTGAGATTTGTTAAAATAATTAAGTGAGAGACCATCAGACATTCCCTGGGCATTAGAATCTGAATCAGATGTAAGAGGAATGACATTTAAATTCAGTCATTCTCAGGCAAGATATTAGTTATCTTCAGTTTCCCACCAGATAGTCCAAACAAGGCCATTGCATTGCTCAAACTTCAATCTGCTTCCACATTTGCCCTATAAAACTTTCCTCTGCTTCTGGGAGCACCTTGAGCCACTTCCATATTGGAGACATCCAATTCATAAACTGCTCTCTGGTCAAGTGAATTCTCTAAAGTATTAATTTGCCCAAGCTTATCTACAAATATATTAGCACAAGTTGTCAAAAGAGAAGGTGTGGGATCACTTATCTACAGAGGTGACCCCAGTGAGATGAATTGGCTGATTTAGAAAAGGTCCTTCCAGGAGCCACAGGCAGGAAGCAGTGGGTGGCTCCACTTGTGTGGGCACTACTGTGAAACAAAAGTCAGACAGAGACAACAGTTTACCAGGTATATATGGGCAAACACGCAAGATGGGGCACAGAGAGATGTTCTATCAGGACCTCTTAGGAGAGTCCATGTCTGTTAGTAAATGGCTTAAGGTATGGGATAATCCCAGCGAGACACACCCAGACTTGAAAAACCATGGTGTGGGCCAAACAGAGGTTGTTTTACTCCAAAGGGAGAAAGAGAGATTGCAATGGAAAGAGGGAATGAAAAAACAACAGATAAAAAGAAAAGAGAGGGCAGAGAGAAAAGGAGAAAGCTCTGATGCAATTGCTATTATCCTCATATTTTCAGTAAGGCTGTAAAATTCACAAATGCTTGATGTGAGGGTACGTGTGTGTTTCATACAAGGATGATGCATTACAAAAACTAGTCCAGCTGATGTGGATTCAGAAAACAGGAACGTCACAAGAAGTTTGAACTTGTCCAGGACATGGATTGGGAAGGAGAGGAGGAGCTTCAGGACCAGCTCAGAGATCCCCAGATTCCCGTGAGCAGAAAGCCCCCATATACACCTGGTTTCTGCACCTGCAGCCCAGCTGTGACATTATAATCCATCCCAGCGAGCAGAGGGGATGGAAAATGTACCCTTAACATCCTTCATTTGGAAGACTTCTGTCAATCATGCATCTTAATACACGTTTGTGAAAAAAGTATTGGTCTATTTTAGATATTTTAGGGGTGTTGGAATTGGAGAAATATGCCATTGAGCAATTTTCCATGAAGTTTATAACTTGAGTTTAATGGTTCACATCCATAACATTCCGAGCCAGACATTCTTTCAGATGCTTTATTTAATCCTTATAATAACTGTCATTATGGATATGTGCCATTATCCCACTTCCCCTAATGAGGAAAATGAGGCACAGAGCCTACTTTGCCAAAGACCACACACAGCTAGAAAGTATCAAAACCAGGATTTAGATCCAGACTGCCTGGCTCCTGGTATAGATTCTTAACTACCATGTGATCCTGCCAGAGAATTAGGGGTTTTAAGCATTAGATCAACAAAGACAAATACTTTATTCTAAACCAAAATTATGAAAGCCAAAGAATCAAAAGCACAGGATGGGTGGAGATCCAATATGGCCAATTGATAGGTAATACGATAGAGAGCCTCTCTGAGAAAAATAGCTCAGATGCTAGAATCTGACACCATGGAGAAGACCAGGTGAAAGGAGAGGAATTCTCGTGACCCAGGAAAAAACTGAGGAAGAGGAAAAAAAAAATAAAATAAAAAAGAAGAAGCATGGATGGAGGAATGGAGCTGGGCACACTGGTAGCTCTGCTGGGCACGTCTTAGAGTTGGGTGACTCACAATCAAGCTGAGGTTGCATCTCTTCCAAGAGTGGGGATTGGTGAGCTTGAGACCCTTGGCAGGAGGAGGTGCTGCAATGGGGAATAGAGACAGAAAGCCAAGCTGCATGGACTTTGGTGAGTTCTAGGAACTGGATTCCCCCAGAGCAAGATGACCGGCTAGACGATATATTGGATTTGGGCAGCATAGGCTTGAATCAATGGCTGAGGTGGCTTCAGTCAGCAGCTCCTGGCCCAAAATGGATTGGTGGGATCTGCTTGAGCTGGGCCATGCCCATGGTTGGGGACCCAATAGCCAGGGACAAGGCTGTCCTGAACTTGTGACATCCACAGGACACACACAAACATACTGAAGCACTCCCTGGTTGACTGACGTAGGGGGAGGGGCTGGCCCACATCACCCCTGCCTGTGTCTCACAGATCCAGCGGACTGTGGGGGGGGGGTGGCACTTCCCTAGCCAGTGCACTGCAGAAAAACTGTAAGTAAAACAAAAGGCCCGGAGACTTCCACCACTCACCTGTCTGAAAGAAACCAGAAACATGACAAGACAGAGAAACAGCAAGAAGCCTCCAACCACAGAACAAGGGAAAGTGAGTTCAGGAGAGGTAAATTCTGACAAGATTGAAGGCAGAAAACATACAATATCAGACATGGCCTCATCGGAAATAAAGAAATACTTCTATCACCTCATTGATGAGTTTAAATCTGAAATTCTAACTCAAGTGAAGCAAGATATAAGAAGATTAATAAAAGAAATGTTGGGTAATCCTCAAGAAGACATAAATGGAAGAATGAAGGAACCCAGAGAAAGGAGAGAAGCATTTGATCAAGAATATAAACAAAATCTAGAATATATGAAACAGATCCAAAGAGAATATCAGGAAATTAAAAACTCCATTGAAACCTGGCAAAACCTTTTAACAGAAACTAAAGACAAACTTTCAAAACTTGAAGATAGATTTGCAAAGTATGATCTTGAAAGGAAGGATCTCTTAAAAATAACAAGGAACCAGGAAGCAATGATACA